>VZTJ01001073.1:2671771-2700624 GCA_013397795.1 Orthonyx spaldingii | reverse complement strand
GCCTGCCTGCCTGCCTTCCTGCCTGCCTTCCTTCCTGCCTGCCTTCCTTCCTTCCTGCCTGCCTGCCTGCCTTCCTGCCTGCCTTCCTGCCTTCCTTCCTGCCCGCCTTCCCTCCCACCTGCCTGCCTTCCTGCCTCCCTCCCTCCCTCCCTATTAGTACTAGATAAAATGCCACTGCCTTCTTTGACCCAGTCACTCAGTTAGAAGTCTTCTACTAAAGACAAATAAATAAGAAAAATATTTTCCAAAGATTCAAGCTCTGCACATTGCTGAAAAGCTTCTAATCTCCTGGATCCACACAGACTTCAGCTCCATAAATCAGAATACTTGATTTGTACAAACATTTCTTCCAACACTGACTTCAAAACAGCATTAATGGTTACATCAGTCAGTGTTGTTAAAAACATGTCAGGTCTTCCAAACAGGAACATAGATTTAAAAATAACTTATTTTCTTATCTTTTTGTTTATTTATATGGGTTTGAGCCTTTATAAATCTTATCTGTATGTCAAAATCTTTATTTGCATCACTGCTAGTAAGTAAGGACTCAAACCAAGGACCAGGTGCTATAGAAACACAGAAAACCAAGGCAGCCTCTGGAGATCTTGCTATCTAAAATTAGCTAATGAAAGGCAATTGAGTGAATATAAGGAAATACTGGACCATTATTGGTCTGCACTACAGTCTATGATCTTCACACACTGCTGCCCAAATGTTTCTTAGACGTTTTAAGTAGGGTTTTCAAGAAGGATTATGAGATAGATTGGTTTAAGGGAGAATTATTGCAAGAATAAGGGTCAGCATGAGAGAAAGCGCAAAAGACTTTGTGACCTTGAAATTCAACACGTCAGAGTTGGAGGTAAATGTCATGGATCAGAGGCAAAGTTAATGTTTGTTTAATGAGAGGACATGCTAAAAGACTTGTGAGAATAGCAGGGAAAGGACATGATGATCTGGCTAGAATATGATGATCCCTCAAGCAGCTGCCTGGGATAGGACTCAAAATGTGTGAGGTTGGTTTTTTTTAACCCACAGCAGTCATGTCATTATTGCCCTTCACTGACCAGCTCCATGACAGATTGTTTCTATTTGCTCTGTCTTTATTTGGTATCAATGGTTTTTCACAGAATTTCTTTCTTTGGTAGCTTCAGATATTTTGAGGAAATATTTTTTCTTGGCCTTCTTTGTGTACTCAGTACTTAAAAGGATTCTGAGGTGTATTTGTTAATTCTATTAAGGGTGTTTTGAGGGAACACAACAAGATGGTTCATAGAAAATCTCATTAGCATCATCACTTGTCTTTGAACTTTAAAAACAAGCATGCAAATAAATGTAGTCTGGCAGCTGCTAATTACTGGGTAACAATTTTCAGGCAGGTAGATGTTGAACTCAGGAAATTTCTATAGTACATATAATTCACAGCAATGAAGTAAAACACTTGGTGGTGAGCCTTATTAGTGGATTCTGTAGTTTCATCCCAATTCTTATATTTTTTTGAAGTATCAATCCCTGGTGTTGATTGTTCAGAGAAACACTTTCAAAACAGCTTCCACTTTTGAAAATTTGTAACCACAGTTTTGGAGAAAGGCTTCTCCAAGATTTCTAAATGTACTAACCCCCAAAAGAGCAGATATGTGGTTATTTTTAAGTCTTTCCTATGATTTTAGAGGTTTAACTCATGTTTTAATGGTGCCAACTACAGCATGTTGCAGCTTTAGAATAGCAAGTGTGTCTGCTGTTTTAGAATTAACTTGAAAATAATTCCTTTTTTAAAATATATTTGGTCTCATGGATCTACTTCCAGAGATTTACTTCTACAAATAAGTGCAAATTCTGCAAATTAAAAAAGTTAGTTCCGAAAAGTCTATTTTTTCAGGTCCTTTTGCATTTGGAATTGCCTACTTAAAAATCTCTGTTTCAAGCACATGTGATTGTATGCTTTTCCCCCTCTTGCTATGTTATCATGTACCTTTACATTGTTCTCAGACTTCTGTGGAGAATTTAAAAAGATTTATTTTGCCTAGTATTAATAGTGACATCATCACCTGTAACTGAAATAGTAGTGTGTAGACAAAAGCAAGAAGGAAAACATGGAGAAGAGTGTTGGCATTTTTTCTGTTTCCCTTAAAACTCCCAAAAGATATTATCTAAACCAGCAGTAGGGGAGCATGCTACTCAAAGGGTGAAACTGGACAGGACTGAGTCTGTAACATCTTTCAGTGTAATCAAAATTTTGCTTACTGAGATTTGGCAGAGCTGCACCATATGTTTTAATTTAAATTCAATATTAATATCTTAGAGTCACAGTATTTGTAAGGTATGCCCTGGATGAATGTGTGCACTGCTGTGTGTTGTACAAGAATGTTTCAGGATTTTGGAACCCAGACTCGCCTCAGTGGGTCAGCCTGGATGCCCTGGATTGCATTGTGCGGATCAGGCTCAGGCCCCGGGCCATCTCAGGAGCGCACAGCAGATGGGAAGACCTCAGGGATACCGACTGCCGAAGTTACCTTGCTACAGTCCCAGAAAGATTCTTCCAACTTTCACCTGCAGAGCTTGTGTTTGCCCCAGCTGGGCTGCTCCCTCGCCCTGAGTGGTCATCCCTGACCACCAGAGCCCTTCAGTCTCTGCGCTGGGCCCATGAACCGGCCTGCTGACACAAGGGGAGGAGAGTAACAGCAGCACAGGGACACTCAGTCTTTTAGTAGCCAGGCAGTTTAAATACCACCGCAGTCGCAATGTTCGAGAGAACAAGCACATCCTGAAGGGTCACTTCTCAAGCCTCAGGTCATGCTGAACCACATCCTTCCTGTCAGCAGCTCAGCTGTGTCTAAAGACCACACAATGGAGGTGGATTGCCTTTACACAGACATGGCTTTTTGATCTTGTTCTGATCCTACAGCTCCAGATTACCAATGAAAATAGGCAAGGTCAGCAGTCTGTGGGCCACTTTTGCACTCACCAGACCATATTCAATACACTGCTGTGTCAGATCCCTGATGTATAACTTAAGATAAGGTGATATTTTTTCTGAGAAATTAAAGAATTACAACTCAGTCCCAGAAGCAGCAAAGTTTCAGGCGACAGCACTTACATGGAGGACAACTGGATGGTTTTTAGGAATGAAGAGACATTAGTTCCCATGGGCACAAAATGAAAAGACAGGAGGAATGTTCTCGGATTCAAGAATTTTTTAGAAAGAAAAAAAAGCCTCTATTGTTGTCAAACACAAAGTGCCTTTATTTCTCTCATAAATTTGCTGTCAAGGAGAGACTCCTAAATTCAGTTCAGAAGACAGCAGTGCTCTGTTGCCCCACTGGAATTCAGAAACTTGAAATTGGTCTGTCTTCAAAAAACTACTTAGAATAATATAAAACCCTACAAAATGAAATGTGGTAGACAAAGACTGTCTAAAAAAGAGAACTAAGACTGAAGTCCACCTGGCTTTAACATGGAAAACAAGCATAGAAATTCAAAGTTTCCCCATTGTAATGAGGCATGGCTCAAAACAAAGTAGGATTTAAACAAAAGAGCATAACTATTTTGTTTCCCAGAGTCAGGCTTGCAATCAAGAGTGTAGCATATGAGATCAAGCACTTCATGAATGTCTGCTAAATAAAATATGATGACCTTTAAAGTGGAGGATACATTTAGAAACAAAAAGAAGTCTTCTAGCCTGGCATCTTCTCTCATGGTATGGTAAAGTCCTCACTTATTCAAACATATGCGAGATCACCTGCCTTGAATGGGAATATCTGGCAGTGATGAACTTTAAGCAACCTGCTCCAGTGGAAGGTGTCCCTGCCCTTGTCAGGACCATTGGAACTGGATGGTTTTTAAGGTCTTTTCCAGCCCAAACTATTCTATGATGATATGAACTAGCTGCCTTGGATGCCTTTCAGGGGCTATCCTTTGCTACATTTTTAGCTTGCCTGCATCTGATGGTCTGGAATCCATGGAAAGTGGTGGGAAATTAGTTTACTTGGTGGCACAACTTAGTGGTAGGGGACATGACAGGTCATAGGCGGTACAGAAAGGAACTCTCTTCAGAGTGGTTCTGCTGTTGAATTTTGCCTGAATAAGATCATAGTCCAGAGGTGTTCTTAGCTACTGATACTTGTACTTAGCTACTTGGCATTTCAGCCCTACAAAGGGCCTGCATCCTCCTGGGGGAACTGCTTATAGCAGCTCTGAGTGGTAGGGAAAGACCCTACAGAGTCTGCACAGCTTGGGCCAAGCCCTGCCTAAGGAGGCTCAGGCAGAAGGATTCAGTGCAGAAGTTATACTGAGAAGACGTAGTTGGTATAGCATGGCACCATGACTGTGTGAATAGACTGGAATAGAGTGTTTCTGCTGGAAGGGACCCACAGTGACCATCACTCCTACTGCCCGACCACTACAGGGCTGACCAATAGTTAAACGTTGTTAAGGGTGGTGTCCAAATGCCTCTTAAACCCTGACAGGCTCAGGGCATTGATTGTCTCTCAAGGAAGCCTGTTGCAGTGTTTGACCACCCTCACAGTAAAGAAATGCTTCATGATGTCCAGTTTGAACCTCCCCTGGTGCAGCTTTGGGCCATTCCCATGTGTCCTGTCACTACATCCCAGGGAGAAGAGCTCAGCACCTCCCTCTCTCTCCACGTCCGCTTTTCAGGAAGCTTTAAAGAGCGATGGATTCACCCCTCAGCTGCCTTTGCTCCAAACTAGACAAAGCCAGTGTCCTCAGCCACTCAGTGCAGGACGTGCCTTCCAGCCTTTTCACCAGCCTTGGTGCCTCACTTTGCTAATTATGGCTGCTTCAGTCACAGTGACCCTGCACTTTGTAGGTTTGAATGTAGCATTTTGTGGGTTTTAAGCACATCATTTTATTTCCTGCACTGTCATCTAAAAATAACTAAGCAGTCTGCTCTCTTTGCACTTACCATAGCACCACAGTCTTAACTTTGCTCTCATCTTACCTGTCTATGCACAACCTGTTACTGAGTCATTACCCTCCAACACTAGTAGCTATCCCTTTTAAAATGCAGTCCTGAGCATGGAATTGCTGCCAGGCACTTTCAGAATTCAAGGGGAGGTCTAGCAGTGTTCCTGCGGTTGCAGGACAATGAATGTAGGGACTATCCTTGCATAATGTGGTCCAGTGTTAAGTTAGAGCTAATATGACAATGGACCTTCCTAGAGTACAATTACAGTGTTTTGAAGTACATAATAAAAGTATGTGGGAAATGGTGAGCAGGTGAAAAAGCAAAGCATGTGGGTTTAAATAATCTCTCAGGCTGTTTCTAGAACAGCACAGGCGCTTAGGCAGTAGAAAGATGTGCATGTCAGAAATGAATAGATTAGCTGGCACCTGAAGGCTTGTAGACTTCAGAGAGAAAACAGAAGGAACTAAGCCTAAATCAATACAGCAAGATGTATATTAATTTTCCAGTCTTTCTTATTACTTATTAAACACAGTTTAAGGAAACAAAATAATTTCATTAAACAGGGAGAATTGGGATAACTGACTAACCAACTTTAACTCTTAGAAGACAACATTTATAATGGTAATAATAAATCTACCACAGGCAAAACATTCTAGCTTTGAACTTTATCAGTGCAATCATTATTTTGCCACTAAAGAGAAGACCAAAAAAAATCAAATGTTTATTTATGAGGCATTTATTGTGGATAAAGAATAAAATCATAAGCTTGAATTCTATATAAAACAATATATAAAATATGTGATAAATGAAAATAACACAAAAAAACCCTGAAAAATATAGATTTGTCTGAAGCACTGCATTATATACACTGTTAATGTTTGCTAAGTAACAGACAATCTGAATGAGGCTCACAAGGTCTTCAATATGTACAAAAACCCAGAGTGTTGTAAAAAAGACCCCCTTTCACTGGTGTTATCAGCAGCTGATCCCTACTGAGCTTTGTAGGATTAGTGGCAGACAGTGACGAACTTCAGTAGAAATGTACAGACTTGTGGATGCCACGAAGCTCAGTCCTTTTACATCAGCTTTATTTGTGTTTCAACTGAGTTGCACTCACTCGCTTAAGGTATCTGACAGTCTTTCTTTTGGTGTCACTATCTAATATCTAAAAGATAGTGAAAAGTAGTAATGAGCATACAGTTCTCAGTGGCTAAAAGAATGTGTCATCAGTACCCAAAGGAAAAAAAGAAAACAATCCATTGTTAAAGTCCAAATAGGATGAAAAATGTACATAATTGTGATGTGCATTAAAATAACAACAACGAAAAAATATTACTACCTCAAAAGTTGGTTTAAATAGTCTGTCCAGAAAATACTAGCACTTAGAACCCAAGGAGATATAATAAATACCCCGTGCTGCAAGTAATTAACTTTTCGTGCCTCAGCACAAAAGGCTCAGAGCACATTATCAATGAAGTGAAACAAATCACATGCCAACGTGTTGCTTGGTGTGTAGTAGATGACTAAAAATATTTTTGAAAATCCTTCATTTATGCTAAGATAAACATTTACAATATTGTATGAAGGAAATAAAAAAATAAACACCAATAAGTGACTTGCCGCTAAGAAATGCAATGCAGCAGGGCTTGGATGCAGCGCGGTTTCTTACTGTGATGCACCTAAGGAGCCTTAAGGCAGCCCCTTAATCCCTCTGCATTAGCATCCCAAGGAGCAGTTCGTGAAGGAAATCTGCCTCCACAGAACTAGACTGTCCATGTGGGTCAAAGTAAGCTGAGATGAGGATTTGCTTCACAATTGCTGTGTGCATGAATGGCGAGTTATGCGAAAAAGTGTCTTCACCGGGTGGAGAGCTGATGCAATCCACTCCCTCCTGTGGTTTTTTAGTGCCTCTGAAATGAGGCTACTCCGGTGTAAACTGCAAGCAGCCTAATTTGATATTTATGGTTTTACAATCTAATTTTGTCCTGTAGGAGAACAATAGATTCTGCAAAAACTTACAAAGAATTCCAGTATATGCTTCAAAGCACATATGCTATTTCGAAGGCATTTCGGACTTTTTCTGATGCATTTTTTTAAGTGTTAGAAGACTTGTTGAGTAAATACTACATTGTTTGTTCTCTAACCAGGGAAAAGAATTAGTGCAGTAATTGGAAAACAATTTATGAGAGTCAATTGAGAGGTTTACTATAGCATTCCAAGGAAATCACATGATTTTCATTATCTTTACACTTATAGACAACACAACACTCTATTTCCAAAGCTGTTGTCTTGTGATAATGCTCATAAGAAAGCCATTACAGTGCACAGTTGGTTTTGGCCGAGGGTAGAGATTTGCTTTATGACACTTATCTTCTAGGAAAAAAAAAAAAAAAAATTGAGGGAATTCCCTAATGCAGGATGTCTGATTATTGGCCCAGATTGAGCCGTGGTCCTTATGGCTTGAGTTGCTTTTTACTCTTCCCCAGGTACAACTGCAAAATCAGAACAGTGTAGGTACATTCTACCAATGAAAATTCTTAGTCTCCTGCACTTAAACAAAAAACAGTCTGGATATTGGCAGCTCCTTTTAAAAAAATTAAGATGTAGGAAAAGGATAAACATAGCTGCAAACAGTTTTTCAGTTTCTATAAATGTACTAAAAAAATTGGAAAACAAAAATTTTTAAATGGAAAATAAAAACTAAAAATTGGAAAATAAAAATACATAGCCCATATTTTGAAACCAGTTAGACAGAAAAATTTATGGAAACCTAGAAAGTGGAGTTAATTTTCACATACATATATAATGAAATATAAAGTGCTTGTATGTTAAATATGTATTATACTGATGGAGTCTTTATAAATGTGTAAGAGAGAGATTTATTATTTATATTGCTTCAGGATTGTACTTGGTTCTTTTCAGTAAAAAGCAGGAGGATGTGTCTCCTTCTTCAAGGAATATAAAGTTCCTTTTATGCAAATATATTGGATTCTGTACCTTTAAATTTGAAACAAGCTATTTTATGGGGTTGGGGTGGTGTGCAAAATTAAATGTAGGCATAATTGTTAAGGTCTGTGATATACTGTGTATGGCTCAAGCTGTTATATCTATTCCTATATTCATTCAATTAAAGAACCCATCTTCAATGATGTATTCTAGCACACTCCTGGGAACTAATCCAATGTCTTTAGCTATCGGTTTTACATGAAACCAATTATTGTAATATCTCTAATGTCTAAGTGGTATTGTCCTGAGTGCTATTTTCAGTATGGTCCAAAGTATTTATTTCAATGAGATTATCTATCTACTCTTCAAATTTATTATGCTTTCAAGAACATCCATGGAGTGACATTAGCATTTTTGTATTCCACAGCCAAATGTTCAAGCAAAATGTAATATGAGATAAATAATCAGCTGACTAAATTTAGTGCTCTCCACTTCTGTTTACATAAAATGACCTCTTGCTGGTGCTTGACCTCTCTCTATCCTCATTCTGAGTTCCCTGTGACACTCTGTGTCCATTACGTGTTTTAATGCTCTGTTTTTCCCTGGTGCTGTGTGATGCTAGCTCAGCTCTGCTATAGACTGCAAGCACTGTCTGGAAAACTCTGGAAAAGAGAATTAAAGCAGTGTTATAGGAGTTTGCAGGAGAAAAGTTCTGTCTCTAGCTACCACAAATTTTCATTATTTTGCAGCAATAATAAAATGTACCCACATGTGCTGAGTTCTCAGTTGGGCACTATTTGACACTGAGCTAGTGCAGTTCTCCTTTGTGCAATTCTGCCTTTCCAGAAGTACAAGGGTGATAATTATCTAGTCCAAAAGAGTGTTTAGGCTTTGTGCATTAACATAATGCCTGTTTGTTGCAAAACAGTGTGTTGTTTTCATACATTATTGTTAACAGGTTCTGGCTTTCTATTTGCATGACAAGTGCTGGGGTTTGTGGAAAACTGCAAACAACTGTGAGGCAGCTACATATCATTATGACTTCTGTTGCCATTGTCATGGTTTGTTACTGGTAGCTCACTTTGACTAGCTGGCATTGTGTAACACGTGTCCTATGAGCTCTTCATTGACCTCATTTTATAACAAAGTTTTCATTTATGGCAAGATTTTATAAAACTTAGCAACAGAACAAGTGGAAAACTCAGATTTGGTGATGCTCTGAACTCCCTTTATTAAAGGAAAATAGCTAAAATGTAATGGAGTGGCAAAACCCAGTACTTGTAGCTGAAGCACAGGAACAGGAGGTATGCAATGATTCAGTGGCAAGGTGACCTGTTTTTCATTTGAGTGAATTTACTGTGTGTCTCACGAGGAACTTGCCAACAAAACTTTAAACAAAGACGATGTTTTAGGGTCTGTCTTGTTAAGAAGGTCCCAGGGTGATGTAAAGCTTTTCAGATGAGACAAGTACATACAGCAAAGTGTGTTGCTTCAAAGGAAGAACATGAAGTTGCTGGTATGACTGTGGAGAGGCAGCAGTAAAACTGCAGTGACAGAGGGATGCCTGCATGAGTAGCATAGTAAAGGTATCAGAGTAAGGCTAAATATCTGGCTGGAAGCTCATCTTGTAAGCTGCTCTTGTCACAGCTAGCCTAGACATTGCATGCCACAGTCATAAAATAAAATCTGTCAATGCACTTTTATTTTCAGTCTGAGAAAAGAAAAGAAGAATTCTGCTCAGTGAATACTAAAAAAATCTTCTGTCTTTTGAATGGGCAGGACACATTAATTTTTTGGATCTCCAAAATCCTGAGATGTCTGTCCTTTCTGAGGAGTTTTCTGTTGCAAAAGCATGCAGTTAGCCTTTCCTTCACTAGCACTGGATGTCTGTTGAGTCTGCAAACTGGAAATCAGCCTGAAGCTGAATCAGGCTTATGGACTCAGTATCTATAGGAAATACACTTCCGTTGGTTCCTTCTGTCATAGGCTTATCAAAACTGCAAATACATCAAGTGTATTTTGATGTGCAACATGTAATAGAAACAATAAAGCCTTTGACTTTCACTTCATGCAGAACTGTGTACAAGCATAGCCAAACTGTAGATGTGTTTGCTTTCATTTTCCTAATTTCTGTGAGTTAAATTCTTAAACACTAGCCTGCACTAACAACTTATTGAATTAAGCTTCCTCAAGCTGGTGATGATGGTGATTTTCAGCTAAAACTATAGGAAACATGCATTGGAACAAACATTATACAATGGCAGTTTTTAACAGAAAGGAAATGATTATTTATTGAATATTGCTGGAGGGGCTAAAATAGCATAAATAAACAGAAAGGAAGACAAAGGCCAGGGGAAGTACAGTCTACAAAGCTAATTTAAGCATATTTGAAACCTCTGCAAAATTCAGATGAAAAATAAAAGGATTGCTTTATGATATTCTTCTCCACTCGGCCCGAATTCCTATATTGCAATAAAAAATCAGGATTTATCAGGACATTCATCAAGGATGTGTATATTGTTATGTATAGGATTCCTCATTTAAGATTAAGAAGTTACTAAACCTTTTCATGGAAAAAAGCAGCTGAAGCTGGCTTCATCCAAAAGAAAGCATATATATGTATATACAGAGAAATTTGTTGGGCATTGTTTGCTTCTTTTTGGCTTGTCTTTACAAAAGGAGGCAGAAATATTACTTAGATAAATAAATAAATATGGAATAGGGCACACCCACAGAAGTCTGGTACTGGTGATCTGAGAAAAAGCTGAGAAAGAATATAAGATTTTTTTAATCAGGTTCTGAATGGCAAAGATTTGAGGATGGGAGCTATAGAATTATTATATACTATTATTTTGATTTTTCTTATGTTTAGAAAAAGGGAACCTTTTTGGAAATCAACGGAAGAACTACAGCAATTGCCCTGAAATCAGTTCCCCCTTCTCCCTGGCACAACCCCCCTAGAACCCAGTAAACTGCTCAACCTTTTCACAAGGCAACAAGAGTGTGTGTCTGGAAGCAGGGAATAGGAAATATTAATAGGATCCAGAATAAACCTGCAGTGTACCAGGATGTCTGTTCTTCCAGAGAATCTGAATCAGATGATCACAGCTTGTATTCTACATTGTCATTCAGCACTGGAGTGTAAGCAATAGCAGAGCACTAAATGACATTTCAGCCTGTCCTTTGGGATGCAACAAGCACCGCTTCCAGGCTTCTTCTCCTTGTAGCACTGCATGAGCACAGCCAGGCAGCTGAAATGACACAAGCAATGAGATTCAGGTACACAAATGCACCAGCAAAATGACAAGCTATCTGCTAAAGGACAGTAAAAAGTGGAAAAGCTCAGCAAAATTACAATTTCCATAGAGGAATTTAACTGAGGAGTCAAAAATTGTTGAAAGAGTTCCTGTGTTGATCCCCTGTTTCACTGTTATCATTGCTTTCAAATCAGATCATGCAGGTAGTTCAATAAAATGGGTTTGGTTGACAAAATAATTACTGTAACCATTCTGATGCTATCTTAAAAGACAAGAGGTGATTCCAGAAGCAATTTCCCAGAGTGCACTTGTTAGTGCAACACACTGAAGGACTCAAGGAGAGCTGGAAAAAGAACTTAATGTTATTTAGCAGTCCTAAATCCACAGAATAGTGCTCAAATAGGTGGCAACATATAATATATACAGCAGTACAATTTATAAAATCCTTATGATTTTGGTAAATATGAGTAATTATTTTTTATTTGAGTAAATTAATTCAAGCAAATTATAATAAAAGTAACTAAAAGAGTAATTGAATAATAACTTGAAGACTGAAGAGGAATGGTGTTGGGAGTATGGCTTGCAGAGTTATCTGGGCCTCTGATTTCTGAGCAGAATCCTTTCAGATGCTAAGAGGGGACTCTGATTACAGCAATATTCTTAACCAAATCCCTATAATCCTCTTTCATATCTAATGAATCTCTTTACTGCTTTGTCTGCTCTAGGATGCAAATGCAATGATGTGTATTAATTATAAGATCATAAAAATTTAGTCAGAGGTGGCACAGGTCATCAATTCATCCCAAGATTGTGTCACCAGCTTCCTCACAGGCCTTGTCTGACCAGATCCTAACAAATTAGTGAGTGTAATTGCTACAAACAGTTTAATTCCACTGCTCTGCTCCTCTCCATTAAAAAGTTCTGAAAACTATTACGAGGCTTCGCTTTGTCTTTCCTCCACAGGATAATTATCCCTTATTCTTCTGATCTTTCCTTGTGTTTCTAGACCTCCAATTGCTTTTATTGCTCCCTTGTGGTTTCTGTCCAGATGATCATAACTTCTGTGCTTTTGTTGAAGAGAGAGCAGGTGATGGAGAGTTAGTGCCAGTGGCTGAGGGATCTCTGTGCTTTCTGCCATATTCTGCTCTCCTGCATCTTCCTCCACCACCATGCCATGGCATTTGTGCCCTAAGTGTGGCACTTGCTATATTTCCCCAGGACAAGATTCCTTCTAGTGCTGAAAAATCCTTCTGACTGAGGAACAGTGGATTGTAAGGGTCACTGCATGGGGTGGACACAGCAGGGCACAATGATGGGATTCAAACCTTTCCAGTTCTCCACAGTCCCTCTGTCTTTCAGAACTGCCATTGTCTTTGTGTAGCTCAGCCCTTGTTACATTTTAACACATTCTGTTACACTTCAACAGCTCTGGGTTGTCTTTGCACTTTTGCCATGCAGAAGCGTTGGAAGAGTAATTTGGAGGATTATTAAGACAGTGTTGGGAATAATCTATGAATGGGCAGCCTGGGGAATTTAGGCCTTGCCAGGTCTGGCAGAAGTTGGGGGTCCAGGATGGGTGCAGGAATAACACCATTAAAAAAAGCCTGGGAGTAAGATTTGCAGAACACAATTGTTTGCTGCTTTCACCCCAGCATATGCATAATTTCACAGCACAGCAAGCAGTGGTCAGGGGTTGTGCACAGCACAGTCGGTCAGGGCATTCTCCACAGTTTGCCCCTCCCATTTGTCCCGGGTGAGTGAACAGGCTGTGGCAGGCACAGGTGGTGACCGTGGCTCCACTTGGGCTCCTTGCTCTCTGTCTGGTGCCATCTGCTCCTCTTTGCTCCTGGAAATGCCATGCAGGAGACAGCAGAGAAGCAGAATCTTTTTCAAGTTAGTCTGAGATCTGACTTTCTTCCCTTCAAGGGATACTCCTCTGGCCTTCAGGTGATCAAGCACATTTTCTACAGCCACCTATGGATGCTTATCCGACAGTTATGAGACATCTCCTTTCTCATGGGAAGATTTCAGAGGGGGAGTCCCTTTATTCACATGGCTGCAGTGACTTCCTAAAGCCTTAGCTGAGTCCTCTGTCTGTTTACAATGCTGTGGTACCTGGAGTGATCACATCTAAGCTGCTGTGTTCCTGCTGCCCCACTTAACCCAAACACATATTCCCATCCCTCACATTGCACAAGCGCATAGAATTATATGGTGAGCTGACTCTGAGAGCTGCCCTGACAAAAAATAATCACTTTCTTGGTGGAGCCAGCTGTCAGCCCCCTGAACTGTCTCAGCATGTTGATGAATTAGAAGCAGTGGCAGCAAAAATGAAAGGATGGGAATGTAGCTGGAAAGTCCTGCGGATGGCAGAACTACAGCAGCCCAGACTTAGCACCACTGACAGCCATACAATTGCACTGTTCCTTTATGATGCGTGTGATGAGCTTCGAATGGGTCCCTACCTCTTCACAGAGCTCTCTGACCACTTCCAGGTAGATATCCAGCCTACTGCTGCTGCTTAAGGTAGAGGTGAACATGGCGTTCTCATGTGGTAATAGGTTACAAATGATAAACATTGTATCTGCTGCTAAACGAGGTGGTAAAGGTGGATGATTGAGCAATGCACAGATCTCACATGATTGTGGAAACATGGCCTAAGTATACAACTTTGCATCACTTTCTCTGAATTCCCTCTCATGTCTTCTTGTGAGTTTTTTTCCTATGAGTCGAAATCATTTTGAATTCTGATCCTGTCAGCCAATATCCTCTCAGTCTTCAGCAGTTTCATGTTGTTGCAAATTTAATAGAAATGTTGCCTAGTCCATCATCCAGGTGACAAATGAAACTTTGAATGAAACTGGACCTGGGCCAGACTTATGTAGCCTCAAGCTTGAGAGAAAAAGGCTGCTTGATCAATCCCTTAATTTAAACAGTGGGTCCATTAATAATTACTCTTAGCATATTGGTACCCAATTAGATTTTGTACCTGCCTTCCATTACTTTCAGCTAAATGTCTTTTGAAATCCATCCCTCCCAACTGCATCCCACTTTCACTGTGTTAATGGGTTCTCATATACCAAGATGATGAGCATTTTCAGGGACAGTTTATTTGACCTCTGAAGGCAGCTTATTTCTACACTTAAGGCCATCTGAATACATAGTAGCTAATCTTCCAACAATTGTGGGAAATTAATACGGTAATTTCACAACAGAGTGACAATAAATAAATTACCTGTCACTGGACTGCAGTTTCTGTGAGCATTTGCAGAGTCTGGAAGTCAGCATCTTCCTCATCCCTTTCTTTCATGCGTGTGAATGAAAAGATCTGCTGACTTTTTTCACAGAAAAGCAGAGAAAGCAGAGTCTCATTAGTGGTGACTGTTCTCCATAGTTTTGCAGCCAGCAAGGCTGTTTATGCTTTTCTGTGTGGAAGTGGGACATGTATGTGGCATCCCCACGGCAGTAGAGCGCACGCGTTGTTTAGAGCAGCAGCTCCTTGCACATTTTGATAACCACTGGAGGTTGCAAACCTAGCTGCTCCCAAAATAAGCCTTTATACCTTAATGCTATGATACAGCATCTTCAGTGTGATTCTTTGAAATACTCTGTTGTTCTTTTGTCTCACTGTTTTACAGTTCCCTACTTTCTGCAGGTAATTGACACTAAAGGGAAGGACATGGTAGGTAATCCCTGCCTCATGTGTACTCTCTGTTTAGACATTACTTTCATTGGTAAACTGAAAGCCGAGTAAAAAGGTGCATGGCAGTGGAACTATAGAAGTAATGTCAATTAACAATAGCTAAAGGAAGAGAAAAGGGCACTCAGTCTTTCCTTCCACAACATCCTGAGGAAAACTTAACTGCAGCTTGAAGACCAATTCAATTCCCCATATAAACCAGTTGCCATCTCTGCTTTTGCCCAGTGGCCAGTGCTTGCAGCCTGGCTGCAGTAGGTTGTGTCTAGAGGCAGTGCTGGGTTTACTCAGTGAGAAGGTATTATTTGAAGTGTGCATATATATGCTGCCAACCTTGAAGGCACAAAATCTCCTTTACACATAAGCAGGCAATCATCTAACTGAGTAGAAAATAATTTAGCTCATCACAGTCATTTCAGGGTGAGTGAGGAAATGTTTGCAGTCTCTGGACAGCATTTGTATGGTGATACAAGTTCACTGTGGTGATAGTAGTAAGCTCAAAGAAGTTATTTTCTCTCTTCTTACACAAGAAAAATCGTAGAAATCACCAGATTTTTTCTTTTTCTAACTGAATTATTTTGCTGGTGGTGATAAAGAAGTCTCTGTAGTAAGTTGGACAGACTTATGTCACAGCAACATGCAGTCAGTCTCTGAGTCTGCCAGACATTTCAGTTTTGACCTTTACTGTCCACAGTACTGGAGTTAATTATGTCTGGACAGTACTTACCACTTTTAGTCTTCACAAAAATCTCTTAGCCCAAATGCTTGCTAATGATAATGTAGTGTCTGTTGATAACTTCTGATTTTTAAAACTGTGTGGCACTACTGTAACAAACCATACTAATGACCTTCAAATTGAGTTACACTTAGATGTTACATCTGGTAATCGATTATCTGTTGATAACTTTTTTTAATTTGTTGATTTTTTTTGTTTGTGTGTTTGTTTCTTTATTTTGTTGATTATCTGTTGACAAATCACTTGTCAGTGTGGTACAGGGGACATGTATCCCCTTTGCCCTGCACCTTGCTAGGTAATACATGTTGCTATAAAAGCAAGGTAAATATGATACCACTCTGGTATTTACTATTTTATATTCAGTTTCTGGGATATAAATTAGTACCTCACCAGGCAGAGGTAAAAACATCTTCAGGCAGAAAGGCTTTATGTCTTGATCTTCCCCTGTGGCAGAAAATCCACAGGGTGTGATACTGCCTGTCTAATTGTGACTTAGAATTTTGGGAACTGCTGGAGAACTTCCAGAAACATGTTGATACTACCCCACTACTTGGAAATAGTAGAAAAAAATAACAGGAAAGCCCCCATCACCAACGGAAGTCTGCTGTCTTGAAACAGAGAAATTTAATCTGACAGCTCCAGATAGGAACAGATTTCTCAGAAAAACGTTCAAGGTGTCTTTAAGGGGATGTCTCCTGGAGAAGCATTGGGTTATTGTCCCCTGCAAGCAAGAAAAAGATTATAGTCACAGTAAGGGCTGTGTGGGAGGTCCTTTATAATATGCCTTGATTATAGAAAGATGAGTATATGTTTAATTCTGATTTTATTGCCTGAAAGAAGAAATAAAATGCTTATGAAAAATTTATTCCTATACTCAGTGAAATCCACCACAGTCTAATAGTTTTAATGCCAAGATATCTGCCCACAGTCTAATCAGAGAGACATTTTATTAAGCAAACAACACCTGACATTACTATGGCAGTGTCAGCCTACTCTTGCTTGAATGAAGCAGCCAATAAAGCTACATAGGATGTAATTTAGGAGTTTTCTAAGCTGCTTATTTCACAGCTATGGAGATATTTCTCCTTAAAGCAGAGGAAGCAGAAATATTAGTAACTGCTATTGTAGGTTGCCACCTTCCAGACTTTCTATGAACAAGATCTAAGATTTCAAGCTTTAAGCACTCATTAGATTTTTTAGCTCCCAGTAACTACAGTATCCATTTTATTAAAAACACTTTGAAGCTTCTCAACAAGTTTCTTCATGAAATCCAGCTACTTAATTCTGATAAAATTAACTAATATTGGAGGGGTTTGCCTTAAGGGTTTACACTTCTTTGTCAGTTCAGTTAAAAATCTATTTGACCCAAAGCAACACAATACAGCAATGATGCATCCCAGATGACAATATGAAGTGTAGACAAGGAATCCTATAAGGGGGGAGATGGTTAATTTTCAGAGTCAGAGTTCCTCTCCACAACCAACACTTATTCTGTTTGTTTAAACATTGAAGACCTTGGTTTGTTGTTTGTTTTTTGGGTTTTTTAAAAATACTTCTTTCCCCCTAAATTTCAGGCTTTAAGATAAATCTACAAATTACATCAAGGTAGAAAACATACTTCAGGTACAAGTTTCCGAGGATATATTATGAACAGGGATCTGCAGAAATGTTGCTGTAATACCACTTCCTCATAGACATTCTGGATACTCATGTCACATATTTATTGTCAACAAATATTTGCAACAACTTGCAAAAAGATTTGGGCATTTGCCTGCAGCCTAAATTTAATGTGGCTCAAGATGTAAATATCACTGGTTTAAGCCTTTGCAGTATATTAGAGACAGCCACTACATCTTCAGCATTTGTTTTTATATGGTTTCCTACAGAGACTGAAGAGACTAATTTCTCTCCCCAAGCACAGGAATAACAGATGGTGTCAGTCAGGTAGAACTGCCAGGGTGTGTATGAACAGACAGTCAAGAGACGAGAAGATTTACTTTGGAAACCTGGTAGAGAACAACAGCCAAAATGTCCCTTTTCATAACTGCTTGGGCAAGAATTTTCTCCTTCCTTTTTCATCTTCTCCTAAGCCCAGGAGAGTGGTTGAGAGTTATTTCAAATGTATTCATATCCATGTTTAAATTTGAAAAGGGAGTTTGGAGCAAGGACCAGGCTGAAGGTCCTGCAGGAGGGCTTGGATTTCAAAAACTTGAGCAAAATGGGCTCTCACAAAATATATAAACTTTGCTTTTCCATTTAAAGACTTGTGATGGATGAGTAGTCAGAAATGCAGACATAAAGCCTTTCGATCTCTAAAATCTAAGAATATGTTCAAGTGCTGGCTTCCAAAAACACTTTTCTGTGCTGCAGCAGAAACTTACTCTAATTGTAGAGTCTTGGTAGTTTTGTGTGGTATTTGTAGTCTACCAGAGATGTTCCTGTAGGGGAGTTGGATCAGTGAGAAGCTGCTCATGAAACCAGTCACCATCTTCCATGACATGTGGACTGTGTTAAGAAGTAGTGGCTCAGGGTCCCGTGGTGAGAAAGAACAATTCTGGAAAACTTAAAAAAGGCGGAATAATTGACTGGACTTGAGGCAGCATCCTACAGCACTTGAGGTTTCCTCACATTTCATTCTTCAGAGAGTTCTTGACAGAAGAAGTTACATGAAAAACCATCTGTTTTCCAAGGCATTGGTTCATAGAAAAGCATAAAAAATTGGAATACGTAAGTCCTTTGCATAGCTTTTCCCATGGCAAAAGGTTTGGTGAATCTCCACTCACAGAGCACTGTGTGTAAGAGCGTGAGGCTGCTGAACCTGGTCTGGCAAGGCCCTTTCAACTTTTGGTCATAACTCTGCCCATTTCATATTGCTATGATCTACTCTTGATCAGCTAAAAGAGTGTGATTTCCTATCACTGAAACTCAACCCAGGACATGTTTATTTGTGGAGGTGTAGAACACAAGGTGCCTGATCAGAGCCCAGCCTGGTAGCTGCATGGTAATGGTATTTGAAACAGATTGCTTTGTTTCAATACCCTCTCTCTAAAATGGCATAATGTCAGGTTAAAAAGAATATTTGTAAGTGGAAAAATAGTAATTAAAAAAAAATCAAGTGAATAGTGGTTTTTTCTGCCTCTTTGAAATGTTAATGTGTTAAGAAAGGAAGCATTTTGCTTCTATGAAAAATACCTGTTTGTAATTCTTATAATTCAAATATTTGAGAATTTCTCATTTTTACAAGCACTTGTAGTGACTGGACAAGGGGGAATGGACTCAAAGTAAAAGAAAGTAGGTTTAGATTAGGTATTAGGAGAAAGTTCTTCATTGTGATGGTGGTGAGGCACTGGAATAGATTGCCCTGGGAGGTTGTAGATGCCCCATCCCTGGAAGTGTTCAAGGCCAGGCTGGATGGAGCTCTGAGTAACCTGATCTAGTGGGAGGTGTCCCTGCCCATGACAAGGGAGTTGGAACTACATGGCCTTTAGAGTCACTTCCAACCCAAGCTATTCTATGATTCTATGATCCTGTGATTTTAGAAGTGTCCTGATTTAGAGCAAAATATTAAAAAGGTCTCAATGATTTTGTTTCTGACCAGTTCTAATTATTTATGACACTATCTGCACCTACATATGGGCAAAGCTTCTTTATTTTCAAGCAATTTTGTCAGGCCTTGAGGAAATTGCAAAATGAGTGAGGCGGGCATAAATTCCAAGTGGTCTGGAGCCTGTGACAGGAGTGCAGGGGACAGCCTGGCCCAGAACTGCAGGACAGCTGGGTCACTGCCCATCTGCATGACCCTGTTCTGACACCCGAGATCATGGGACATTGAAAGTTTGCAGGATATGGTTCCCCATGACCCTCCCCACAGCAGTGCTCCTCCTTACACAGCTACTGGGCTTGAAATTCCTGCCTCTTCCTGAAGTCCCTCTTTCCCTGAAACAGAAAGTGCACTTAGTCCCCATTTCACAGCCTGTGTAACTGCCAGGATGATGGGAAGAGATGGAACTTCGGGCAGAAATTCAGGCAACAAGTAAGTGGCCTTTGTGGCAGATTCATCACAGGAGTTTGTCAAACACTGTTTGCTGCAGGGATTCCGGGGGGATTTAGACTGAGATTAACCAAGACTGCTGAGTGCAGCCTGGTCTGTGCTGGGCTGGCTCTGTTCTTGCTGGCTGCTGCAGGAAGGATGTAGCTCTTTCCACACCACTGCTCCAAAGCCCCTTGCAGCTGTTCCCGGAGACCATCGTATCCTGTTTGTTATTGCAATAAATTTTATCCTAAAGTACACAGGCACATGTATAGAAGTAGAACTACTTCTCAAGTAAATGTGAGAAGGACAGGCCTTTGTGAGCATGAACTTTTCTTCCATTGACAGCTGTCCCTCACCTTGGAAGTTTAATCTGTTCCAGCTTAACCAGAAAATTTACTCAAACTCTTGACCCAATAAAAAAATCAAACCACAAAAAAAAAAAAAAATCAAACTACAAAAACAAATCAAAACAAACCTCATCCCCTCCAAAACTTCTGAGGGAAGGAAACGTCCAAAACTCCACTTCCAAAAATCATCTAGTGCTTTGGCAGTAAGCAGTGGTGTGTGGGAAGCAGGAGCTGAGGACCTTTTGGGAGGTTGCACACATACCTTGTCTCTGCTTCTGTTTCTTTCTGAGCACTCTGGCACTCATGGAGCTACAACAAACTCTGAAAACCCCTGATGCTTCAGGGTTTATATTAAAATCCTGGTGCCTTAGGAATACAAAGATAATTATCTTTTAGACCTTACCCTTTATTGGCATGAGGATTTTTAACTCTGTCAGCAGCATTAGTCACAATATTTTGGAATTTCTTTCTGTAACTGATAAGAGTTCTGCTTTCAGATCTGAAGAGCGGCTGAAAACCACACAAATGCAAAGAATGGTTTTAGTGATGGGTGGGAAAAACAGGGATCACTGAGGCTACTGGAAAAATTTACTCCATTCTGCAGTCAAATTCCTCATGCAGTCAAAGGGGAAAGCAGAGGCTTTCAGTGATTATAAATTAGCCTGGCAACAATAACTTTAATTATGGTACAGCCACAAGAAAAGTCTCAGTCCACTTCATCCTTGCTTTCCAAAAGTCGTATTAGATTTCTTCTGACAGACACATATTAAAGATCTGAAAAATAATTCAGTGTCCCGTTTCCTGCATGGGGCCTTAATCTTGTCAAAAATACTCATTGCACTCAAAGGTTATTTCTGTCTTGTTTTGACGCTACAGATTTAAAGAATGAGATCATTTCTGTTGAATGCCCAGCTGTTTAAGAATCTGCATCTCTGTTAAGAAGTACAGAGGAAAACACAGTGTCTTTGCCAGAAAAACAATCAGATAATAAGACTGCATTCTGTTTAATTGGGAAAAAAGAATCAGACATAATGTGGTGTGTGATGAATCAGCACTGATGAGAATTCCCGGGACCCAAAAACTGTTTAATCTTGAAGTGACTGCTGTTCTGTGTGTCAATTTACTTTTAACTCTTGTACTGTGTTTTTCAATATTCATGCATAAGATATTCCCAATATGCTACATTTCCATGCTGAGCTAATTTGACTGGTTTTTATCACAAGACTTAGGACCATTGTTTATGTTCATCATGTCCAGTGATAGAGGAGAAGTCTTGGATATTGTTTTAGTTAAAGGTTAGTTTCTGATCACACTTGCTACAGGAAAAAAATTATAAACATAATGAACTTAAGCCTAGAGTTTCCACAATATTTCTGTGCTACTCATCACCTGATCAGTTTGTTTCAAACTAGGGACAAGCAGAAGAGCTTATGTGTTTTAGATCCTTACAGAATTTAAGAAAAGAAAAGAAAAGTAGAAGTTAAGCAGAAGTTGCAACATGCAGCAAGATGATTATTCCAAATTTTATACCATGGGAAGGTGAAGGAGAAATGGTGTGGGGTTTGCTCAGTGGTTGACATACAGTCACTGCCTTGCTGTTGCTGGATATTTTGGATGGAATACAATATGGTCACTATATTTTCAGAGAAATTACATTTTCCTCCCTTTTATATTCCTTTAGATTATTTCTTATTTAACCTTTTCTATGGGATTTGAAATTAAAGGACTATTATAAGAGTTTGAGATACAAGAATTATAGTAATTTGAAAAATTTCAGCATGTTGGTTGATTTATTATGATGTTTCCAGCATGGAGAGAGTGTTTAATTATGGCAGAAGGCACTTTTGCTTTACATGGAGTTGTTTAATTATGAATTCTGTGGTGGCTCTGGGGATGGAAAGAATTATTGGTCTTGAATAGTAAAACAAAAGACAGACACTGATAATGCTATACTGGGATGTGGTAAAGACAGACCTCATGGGAAGCCAAGTACTCACACAATCACCACATCATCCATTAATTATTATTTAGAATTTTTTCCACCAAAATCTTAATGCTGATAAATGAAAACAAATTCTGATGCCATCCCTGCTGGTATGCCCTTACCCTTCTAAAGGGATATGCAGCTTTATTATGATTGCTGAAGACAGAAATACAAGTCTTACATTTGGTCTGCTTTGATGATGTCTCAATGATTTGCTACAGTGACAAAGTTAGACAAGCATATACTGGAAACTAGGCAGAATGCCCTTCCCATACCCTTAGTATTTTTATAACTAAAGTGCAGTTGAAATTTTAAAAAGGTAAAGTTCCACTGGATATGTTTACTATGTTCCTACTCTACATATTGACAATTATAAATCCCCCTCTACTTGAAGAGGCTGACCCATTTTTCTGTTTTGCTGTTGTCTGTATGAACTGCATTTTGCACCTTGATTCTGCCACTGTCTCCTACTTACAAATTGTCACAGTGGAACAATCACTCTTAAATCCACAAAAGACTTTTCTTTTGCACAATGTTGAATAATGTTAGTAACTTTCAGCCATCTGATGCCAAAAGAATAGCATAATTTTTAAAAGGAAACAAATGTCCATTCTCACAGGGATAATTGGAGGCATGGGATGTGAATGTTAAGAGGATACAAACCACCCTTCACATAAACTTCCTGTCCTGACACCTACAAAGAATGCAACATGCTGAAGTGCTTTTCAGCTCTTTGTTATCACACACTGCTGTATCACTGCCATGTTAGAGTCATATCTTGTGTCTTCTTGACCTCTGATATAATGCCCTTTGCCTCCTTCATAATTTGTCCTTATGTTTTATAAGTGTATTCACCCTTATCAACTGCAAATCCTTTCTGAGATTCCTATCCTGTTCCATCCCAGTCCACATCCAGCTTATTGTGAACTCTGCTGAAAAACTTCCTTTCCAAATTAGAACAAGTTCCACCAGTTGGTAACAGTCATCTTACCTGCATGAAAAATTTTAACAATATTTGTGTATATTTCTGGCTTAGCTACGCCCCCTCCTGAAACTCCATCTTTGCACATGAAGGAGTAAAATATTGCTTAACATGCTCTGTGTATCACAGTAAGAAGCACTTTAAGCCTGTACTTAGATCCTCTCATGAAAGGGGAGTTGGCTCTATAGATCTAAAATTCCTTTCAATGTACATTACCAGCTTGAGGATTTACACAGCCTCAGGCACCAAGAGTTTGCTGTCTGCACCATCATAACTTTCAGAACAGTTTCCAATATCACGAGTCCAGCACAAAATCTTTCACAACTTAATGAAAATACAGGAAATACAGGATATTTCTGATGGAAGATAGATCAGTCACTCAGTAAAGTGTATTTTTTAAGCTGAAAGATTTTTTTTTTACTTGAAAGAAAATTATTAATTTGGAGATCAATAACTATAGATAGATGATAGATAGATAGATAGATAGATAGATAGATAGATAGATAGATAGATAGATAGATAGATAGATAGATAATACATACACGTTCCAGCATTAAAAAAAACCTCCAAAACTATGTGTGCAGGTATTTATTTACTCTTAGCTCCACCTCAGCGTGTGACGAGCAAGAGTGGCCCACGGGCCTGATGCAGCAGCGCCTCTTAGTGATGGAAGTAAATTCTGCATTTAGCCACTACAGGAGCAGGGATATTTTTGCTTACCTTTCCGTTTTCTTGATTCCCAAGTCACTAATACTGCAGACAAACATTTAAACTTTCAACAACTTATATCGGAGAGTTATTATTCAAGCTACAGTCATTGTTGTGTTTGTGGATAGACATGGATTTGCACCACAATCCCCCCTTCAGATCATGGGCTGACATTTCTCTTTTTATTTTTTTTAAGCTTAGATATATTTTTAAAATCTGAAACAAATCTTTTAACTGTTACTGAAACAAACTACCATCTTAAATCTATTAAGGATGCTTTTTGATTACAAGATATTTGATTTGTTAACCAGTAGAATTTCAAAAGAGATTGCAGTCTGAGTTCTTCTTTAGCCAGGAATTTTTTACCAGCTTAGCTGGCTGAAATTCAATGAAAGCCTTTTATTTATACACAGGCATTGATATTAAAATACAGCTTTTCAAATAACCTTTGCCTCTTGCTAGGTTTCAGTCTGATAGCATCCTTTACAAGTGTGGTGGAGAGCAGCTTATTCCTGGGAGACCTGATTGATCAACATGAGTTCAAAAGACTCATGAAAGTGAAAAAAAAGGTACAAGAGTGGAAGGCACCAAATGAAACTCAATTCAACATGGTCTCTACAATAAAAGTTGTTTCTAAATTCTCAATACAAATTACTCCAATTAACAAAAAAAAAGACACATTTGTTATTTTGAGAGTCACAATTGTAAACCTTTTATAAAATCCAGAATATTTCATTGGAAAAAACTGGTAGCCTTCATAGCTTCCTTCCTGTTCCCAGAAATACTTAATTTTATGCTAAGTATGTTTTGGAAAACTTGATTCAACTGGTCAAATGGGAGACCATGACAGTGAAGTAAATGTGTAACTCTAACACACGTGGCACTAACCCTGAATATGCCTAAAGCCCTAAGTAGTTCATGCTGGCCTTCTTGTGTGCTTTTCAAACCTTAGCATTAGAAGCTTCATTATGGGTTGGTTTAGTGTTCCCTCTGGTTATTTATCACCTTTGTGAGAATCCTTTCTATCAGACTTCTTTCGTCCCGCCTCACATCGGTGCTCCTGCCAGATAAGCTGGGCCGGATCCTTCCGAGCAGCACTGAAGGAGCCCCGGCTCTGTGGGCACTGCTCGCCCGCCCGCGCATGGAAACGCCTCAACCCTTCTCCTGCTTTTGAGTTTGGGATGAAGCGGGGAGAGGTGCCAGTCCAACAGCTTTGGAAGCTGCTGGCAAATTGCAGCCACATTTGCCAGAAGGCAAATCAGAAAGCAAGGGCATCCTGTCCGGGGTGAGAGATCTGATTTGCAGCAGCATTTTTGGTTCTGCCAAAGCGCTTCTCCCTGAGGTCTCTAAAACCAAGGGAGCGAAGCAGTTGCTGTTGGAGGCCTCTAGAGGGAGATCCTGCCCATATGAACCCGAGTGCCTATCTGCTATCTTAATTCCACACGGAATTCCTGCATGTTTCATGAAAGAAGATGATCAGGGCGTGGAGGGGGAAGCTAGAAATGCTGTGGCCGAAGAACCAGCTGCAGTAGGAGTTCATTTTAAACCGAGAGGGACTCTTACCTAGAAAAAACCTCCCAATCCCTCCAGTCATGGGAAAAGCTGTAACCAGAGTTCACAGAAATTGTAACTTATTATCCAGAGAACCCTTCACTAGGTATGTAATCATTCATCACAAGAGAAAGCAACACTGAATTATCAGTCTGGAGATGTAAACCATACTGAGTGTTAACAATTCTTTACACAGCTCAAAGGAACAGAGACATGGAGGAACAGCTGTGATCACTAAAAGATGGTTCAAACCAAGTAAATCCTTGGCAAAGCCAGAAATGGACGTGTTTTGAATTCAGGGAGTTAAATTCACTGGAGTGTGGTTATTTCTACTTAAATGAAAATATGTTATAACAGTGTTTTTGAGATGCCATTCTACTGGGATGAGCACTGGTAAACAACCACATCTTTTTCAGAATGTTACTTGTGCTGACCTGGCTTAGCATTTTGAAGATCGCAAGTGGAAGGGGATGCCAAGGAGTGTTGGCTGCCCATGGCAGATGTGATGAAGCCCCTGACTGAGCAGAACCACAGTTCTGCATAACAACTTAGCCATGATGGCAGTCAAAAAACATCAGAAAAGATGGTCCTTACCAAACATCCTCAAGTGTGGCAATAAACATGACCAAAACTAGTGTTGTATACCAAAGAGAGTACCAGAACCAAAGAACCTCAGACTCCCTTAGGAATGGGTAAGAGCTGATCAAATCACACTTAACATTAGCTGCAGTAGACACAGAGTTAATTTCATCTACCTAGTAGTTGTTCACTATTGCCACCAGTAAGGTGTTTGCATCACTCTATTTGTCCTTTGGATCTGGAATAGCTACTGGTCCTGACCAAGGGTCCCTTTCCCACCCTTGCCACCAGGGTCAGCCAGTGAGTGAGGGGTGAGAAGCATTGCCTGGATCACCTGCCCTGACTGCAGTGTAGCAGCAGTGATCACTTGGTGCAGTGTTCATACCAGCTCATTAAAAGGAGCACTCATGGAAGTTTATCAGCTAAAAACATTGAAGAAAATAAACATGATGGGGAAAGTGCTAAGCTCTGCTACGTGTGCCACAAAGGGCTCTGCCCTGATGCTGTGCTCCTGTCCAGGGTGAGGGTGACGGTGATCTTACCTTGCTGCATTTTTGTTAGAGATTTCTAAAGGTTCTTTATTCCTAAGTGAAAATCTCCAGGTCTGTCAGGTTTACATTGCATGGCTTCACACTCTCTGTCTTACTGCCTTGTCTCTCTCTACCCAGTGCTGGTGAGGCTCCATCTGAAATACAGCATTCAGGAGGGGTTGTTTGGTCCAGTTAGAATGGATGCAGAGATAATGGACGGGAGGATGCCAGGATTGTTAAGGGCCTACACCAACAAGGAAAGATTAAAGGAATTGTACTTGTTTCCTGGTGAGAGGAGGATAAGGAGATGATGAAAGGTAAGGATGAGGAGAGTGAAGAAAGGGTCATTATTAGGTGAGATCCCAGGCATATCCATAGACCATAGGCACAAAGCCTTATTGATAACACATTGCTTAGTCATAAGGAGATTGTGATATCATACGGCTACACCGATTGAATTAAAAATATTTTCTACTTGTCTACTACAACAACACATAAGGCAGCCTATGACACTTCAGAGAGAAAAAATTTAAGTTATCAAGTAAAGATAATGTAGAAAATTGGCTACATTTACAAAAAATATAGAATGCAAAGTTTGATAATTCTAAAGCTGGGATTCAAAATAGAAAATTAAAAATATTGATTAAAATTTTTTAAATGTTTTAAGAAAGTCCTGCTTTGTGAGAATATGTATTTGTCAGTAGTTTTTACCATGAAAAATATTTGATAATACCTCACAAATCACAGCTGTGCTCTTGTGGTAGAAATACCAAACCTCAAAATGAGGCTGGTGAAAGCCAAAGACAGGTTATGTGGACTCCTTAAGTAGTCCTCCATCTAACATCCTTCATCATCTTCATTTTTCCTTTTAATTGGCAATCACCATGTTTAGGTCAGCCAGGTGGCAGCTGGGTTTTGCCCTGCAGTACCTAAGAATAGTTATGCTGCTTTGGCTTCTTGCTTTGATACTTCTTTTTCCTGAGCATTTGATCCCTTACTTGTGCTGACAGTAGAGGCCGGTTTGAGTCACACTCTTGCGAGAACGTTTCTTGAAGATCTGAGTTTTACTACAAGATCTGTCACAGTGTGAAATGTAGCGTGTCATGTTCCTGTTTAGAAATGACTTCCCTGAAAGCTGTGACCCTGATCCTGCACATACAAACACACACAAGGATGTTGATACTGGAGTAACCCCCAAAATCACTGGAAGTATCTCAGGCATAAAGCCATCTATATAAGCATATGTTTGTGAGTTGCTGACTGCTGCAGACACATGTACTAAGATGATTATAATGCAATTGAATACATAACACAATCTGTCTTTGGTTTAATAAGGTGAAAACAATAGATGAACAAGGTTCTTTTACTCATAAGCTCTTGAAACCTGTTCTCAACATGTTTAAATTATTCTAGAGCAGAGCACCTGGCCCAAATATTTTATAACTTGGAAAGGGAAGTGAATTACAGAAAAACAGGAGTGAAATGCATCAGACACTGAAACAGATAGGAACAGAGGCCATATTTTTCTCCCTTCCACAAATATGAAAACCATGCTGCAATGAATGGAAAAACACAGATACTTGTCACTATCTTAGCCCAGGTTAGGCAATCACAGAATATATTAAATGATCAGGAAAACAGTAATTGGCCTACAGATTCTGCTTTCTTGATGTTGATATACAGCTAGATAAATACAATAATAATTATAATTAATTTAAGATAAAAATTAAATAATGAAACCAATAAACTCCAATAATTTAATAATTATTTGGGTTGTGATTACTAGATCTATTTATGAACAAATACAGTCAGAGACTACAGCTTGACTGGCAAGGACTGTGATTTGCAATGCCTTGCTTGTGGCAGAGGTCAGTTTTGCTAGGCAGTAAGGAATCAAGCTGAAACTTGACTGGTTTGGACAATTCCCAGTAGCAAGTGCTATAGAGCAAGTGTTTGGGCTTAGTATTTGTAAATAAATCACTGCATTTAAGCTTATAGGAACAGTCAAGTATTACTTATTTTTGAAACTTCAGTAGTCTGATTTCTATAATTACTGAGAAAAAATTAAAAATATTGATTCCAATATTACATTTCATTTCCTTGGACTCAATGAATGTAGTTTTCTTTGAAGTGATAAGGAAACAGAGATCTGAAACCCATTCTGGTTTGTGTCCAGGAGTCTCCATCAAGTGTTTCACCTGCTTCTGACTCAAGCACCATCACTAAACGCAGAACATTTGCCCTCAAATACCTTGTGCTGAGCATGTTAGAAGCCAGCCATTACTGTTGAGTGAGCCAGCAAGTGAAGTGAGGAAAGCAGAATCTGTGCATAAGAAAGTACAATCCTGAGACTGTAATGGCCCGAAAGTGCAAGTTTCAGTTAGGGAAACCTCAGCCCACGTCCTGGAGCCCCTCCCGACGAACTTCACGCAGGGCAAACACGACTCCTCTGCAACCTAAAGCACTGTTGGACTGCAGGGTGCTGATGTTTTGCTAAAATGAGCACAGCCCCCGGCCTCGGTAAGCAGGGCACCCTGCCGGCAGGACACTGCTGGAGCTGAGCTACACTTCTGCTCCAG
>VZTJ01001073.1:2640725-2671499 GCA_013397795.1 Orthonyx spaldingii | reverse complement strand
AGCCCCTCCTCACAGCCCCTCCTCACAGCTCCGCACACAGCCCCGCTCACAGCCCCGCACACAGCCCCGCCTCACAGCCCCTCGCCGCCACCGGGGCTCGCTCGGGCCCCCATCAGTGCAGTGCTACTTGATCTCCTCGTTCGGCAGCTTTTCCCCGAGGCTGTCCAGCGAGGGATCTGCCACCTGCCGCGGGAGGTGAATGAGGAGCAAAACGCGAGTGGCACTCGTGCTGTTGTGCACTTGCTCACTCTATCTCTCCCCCACACGAGCACACACCTTGAGCATCCCTCTCTGAAACTCTTTTCCAGGCTGCCAGGCTGCATCTTTATCAGCCCAGAAGTGCTGCTCTGCACTGTTGACCGCTGTCCCAGCAACATTATGATGAATATAGCAATTTGTTTTCTTGGCATCAATCAAACAAGCAATCCACCCATCCCAAATGGATAATAAAAAACTGTAAGGACTGATGTATTGAACCAGGCCAGAGGTCCATCTAGTTTATTAGTCTTTCCCTGAAAGTGGCTGGCACAAAGTTCTTGGGAAGCATGAGGTGATTCTTCCCCAGTTCACCGCTCATTCCTCAGTGATCTGCAACTAACTGACTTGCTGAGAGGTGACATCTTTCTTTTCACAGCACTTGAAGTATTTTTCTTCCATGAATCTAATTGCTTTATGAACGTGCCTACAATTTGGAAACCTATGACACCATCTGTAAGTGTTCTGCTGCTTTTTGCTTTGGAGACTTGCTTAATTTCCATTTTTCTCTTAACCTTGCTAACCTTTTTTTATTAAATGAAAGCCTGATGTTTTTATTACTTTCTGACTGGTGAGTTGTGGTTGCTAATTTAAGGAAGGTAAAGAAGGTACTGGGAGATTTAACAGGCAAATAAGTATTAAAAAAAAAAAGTAAACACCCATGATGGTGAAAAATGTTGTGTAGTACTCAGAAAAAAAATGAAGGGAAGAAAATATGGAGAACTCTGTTTACCTTGTGAAGAAAAATGCTGTCCAATGGTGCAATGTATTCCTATCTGCAATATTTAGTAAGAGATTGGTTGTGTCTGAAAATGCACTGGACTGGAAGCATTAGGAAAGACTGGGTAAGGATGCTTCTGCATTGGCATTAAATAGCTACTAGATGCTTTCTCTCTCTGCAGTGAGTTCCTTTATGTTCTTCCATAAATGGGAACCAAACTGCACATCTCAAGTTTGTGTCCCTGCTCTTTGTGCTTTGGCATCTGATCTAGTTTGGGTTTTGTTCCAACAGTTTCAGATTAGGGTTATAAACGGATCATAAAACATGTTTTATCTAATCATCATTATATATTAGAGGAGGAAGTTTTAAATCCATTTGTTGCTTGTCCATTTTCTCTCCCAATATCTAATAATGATACGACTAGTTTAGGAAATGGTAGCAGAACAATTCTCTGCTCAATACCTGCAGAGGATTAGCTCAGTTGGCTCCAGGTGCTTCTCGTCACAGCCAGGCAATTGTCCTTCCTTACATCCCCCGGTCCTTCTAGCACCTGGACACACACATGGCAGCGGTATGCAAGTAACTTTTACAGGGCTTTCTGCACTGCAGGATTTTACATCTCCTCCATGCTGTCTAAGCACACACAAAAAAAATGCAAGAGAAAATAGTCAGGGTTTGCTTCTGTGTGGATTTACTGCTTATTAAAACACCAACATTTCTGGACATCAGATGCCCAGACTGGAAATCTAAATAAGCTGGTAAAAATAAACAGGGCAGACAGAACTCAGTGCATTAGGTCTAATCCCGATGATAGCATGGTGTGGCCTCATTTCGCACTGGGAACTGGCAGAGGTAGCAGATAAGGAGAGAGTGGTGACAGATGCCAGTTGGCACCAGATGAGGAAGCCTGGGTTTATAGCCCACACTGTGAGTTAATAATGGCCACAAAAGAGGACACACAGACCAAATTGTATGCACTGGTGAAAAAGCTTCTTAAAAGTCAGACCCAACAAATGAAAGCTGGGGTTTTGTGTGCTCCAGTGTAGTGATTGTGCTGAACAGAACACATGTGCTGCTGCGGAGACAATTGCCAAAAACCTTTTCAAGATTCCTTTAAATTTTCCCTTCCTTAAAAAAATCACATAAAATAGAGCTGAAAAAAATATTAACTTTCTGAATGACTCTGGCTTATGAGTGCAACTTTTCAGTCCATTATTGCAAAGACTGGTAACTGAACAGAAAACTGTGTTGGGATTAATCAGCTACAGAATGTCTTTTTTAAAATTACTGAATCTCTATGCACATAACTTTATACTTGCTTTAAGAAGTGGTGTGCTTACAAGTAGCTGACTAGGAGAAATTAAATGTCAATGTACATCTGTTCTGTTTTTTTCAGAGTAAACAGGGAAATTTTCAGTTTGCATTCCTTACCTTGGGGAGAATGAGGTGCCCTGTGTGGCAGATTCCTTCACTGCTGCTGCTGTGTGAGGCTGTGCCTCTCACCTGCATCACAGTGTAATGTGGGCAGAAGTCTAGTATGGAGTTTACTTGGAAATACATGCTTGGAAGTGAGATGTGGGACACAGGGTGTGGAACTAACTGCAACAAGCTATTACTAAAAGCAATACAATGGGGGATTTTCATAGATATAAAAGCATATCTCTAAATGATTTGGGGTGAGATGTTCAGCAAATTGTTTCATCTTCTTACAGTGGTTCAAAATGAGGATAATTATACTTACCCTACTGAATAAACTAATTAGAGATCTCAACATAGAAGTACAGAATGTTCATAATGTGATTATCCTCAGCTCAAGGAAGAAAGCATATCAGAGAGATAACTGGAAAGGGAAACAAAAGGAATGTCAGCCCTCGGTCTGATGCCAAAGTGGCAGAAATGCCTTTGTGGCATTTAGATAAGGACTGCCATGAGGAGTTCATCGGGCACCTTCATAGATCTCTTCCTCCTTCATAAGCATCGACTCATATACCAGTGCTTGTTCACGTGCCAGTAAACTAAATAGAAATGGCAACTTCTTTATTCAACCATGTGCTAACTCCAGGATAGGTCAAACAACTTCACTTTTTCATCTTCTGATCTTCAATGGGCAGCACGTGCTCCTATGAAGACAGTCTGTCACTGACATCAGATATAAGATGGGAGGGGGATATTTGATATATTTGGTAAGTCCAAGGAGGATGTGGGAAGAAAGCAGAAGATGAAGTCAATGGTTTGTTTTTTTAATGGCCTTCAAAATACAATACACTGTTGATACAGTGAGGAGTCTGTGCTAAGTGAATATATTGGTACCTAATTGTTGTCTACACTTAACACTGCTCAGGCATCCAACTGGGACAATCAGTGTCCTTCACATACTGAAGACTGAACATAGCCCAGGAAGACCTCGTTGCAGAGCTCAAATAGAAAAGCAGGGATCAAAAGAAAACCAAACCTTTTTGCAACACAATACCTTCCATGTTACTCTTGGTTTCATTGCTCCAGATGGAAAGAGGTTTAAACAAAGTCTTTATTATTTCTCCATATAGAATGCAGCATGCTAACCTCAAAAGCTTGAAAAAGGAGAGTAGCCCCTGTTTTGGCTTTGACTGGCCTAATCTTCTCACTCCTTTTCTGACATATTACATTTAGATATGAAATACTAGAAGGCAAAGTTTTAGAAAGCATTACAATACAACTGTGCTGGTAGCCCCTGTTAGTAGAGTGGTTGTGATAAGTACCTAAGTTTTGGTTAGTAGGGCAGAATTTCAGCTCTCCTCAGTGTTTTAGTGAAAGAAATGATCTGGGCATTTCTGTATTATGTAACTGGCTCTAGAACCAATTCTGTAGTCAATAAAAATTAATCTACTGCAAACCATATTGTCAGCTGGCAAGGTTCTGACAGTAATACAGGGTTTGGCTCAAGCAAACTGGGCTCCAACCTGCCAACTCTTAGCTGCTAATACTATTTCTTTGTACTGTCTTTTCAGTTGTCTCCAGAAAAGCAGACAAACCCAACACGAGAAGATTGTCTTCATCTCTGCTCACCCACAAAACAACACCTTGAGGTCACTTCCCTAATGATTCTTGCTTTTTGTCAGAATACATGGAAAAGTATCTTAACATTAAACCATTGTTTGAATCTTTTCTTTTGGTTCCAGAATAAAAGGCATCCTGCCAAGGGTTATGAGAAATAAATACGGTATTCTGGGCATATTTTTCTGAGTGATGATAAATATCCTTAGAGTGTTAAATGCAAGACTGATGCCTTTTTCTGGTCTTGGGAACGAAAAACCAGACACGGTAGAAGGGTTGGGGGTTAATTACCTCGGTATTTTAGTAGGAATTCCATCCGGTGCACCACTTCGCCGAGGTGGAAGGCCTTGCGGTGCCCACCATGCATGCATGCACCCCCCACCGTCGATTGGTATACATTTTATAGACCTAATACATTGGCATAGCTACCAAAGTGGCCCAATAAGGGGCTTGGATGACCTAATTTCTAGTTTACAGAACACATTCTACTGCAGGAGCCATGGCTCCTCAAGATAGCAGGATGTTTTGTCTCCTAACTCTACAAAACTTTGGAACTATGCTGAATTATCAGACTTGATGAAGTACAAGTATGCATGCTAATACTTGTGGATACACAGAACTGTGTAAAAGGCACAAAAAGAAATAGCAAAAAATCCTTTAGGCATCAAGACTGACCTATTTTCTTTGCTGCTTTTATAAAATTCCATTGGTTTCTTTTTTTTTTTTTTTTTACAACAAGGTGGACAGAAGATTTATTTTCAGAGGTTTCTTGTTAGCTGAAATTCCTTACTTTTTATTTGATGTTTTATTAAAGGCATGCAATAATTCCTCTACAATGCACTGCCTATCAGGTTCAATTGCTTAATTACGTTACCGTGGTGAAGTCATTAGAACTTTAGTTTATATCAATTATCCATAGCCAGCTCACCATTAGTAATAAAATATTAGTATCTTATTTTGAAGTCTGGATGCTACCTTTGTGCTAGGGGGCAGAAATAATAACCTGACCATGTAATTGAAAATGTTGGCTCCTTTTTACGGCCCAGAGTCAGTCTCCTCTCGGTGTCCATGTATGTATGTCTTTTCTTAACTACAACAGTAAACTGCCCTAAAATAAACTAAGAAATAGGAAACTGTTCAGCAATAAACTTCATAATGTGGTGTATAACAATGTTGGTGAATTACAAATACTGTACCCATGTGGTTGCCAAACTACGCATGAGTTGAAAGGGATATGGATATCCGCGCAAATCATAACATTTGCTAAATATTGTTCCAAGCTTGCTTAAGGCTATATGGCTTTTTCTCTGGGATTGAAGCTAAGTTTGAAACGAGCAAAGAAAGAATGAAAAAGGTTCACATAAAAATTCGTGGTAGGCACATCATTAATTAGATACTATAATAGGACTGATGCAGGTCACGAGCTCTTAAGAGCTCGAGGAAACAAAACCTGAGCATTGAAACCAATAATTCCATTCACCCATGGGAAAGGTGAAAAAATTCAGAAAATCCAGAAAAACCCCCCAGGACTTAATGTCTTCCATAACAGCCACATCTGATTCTCTGCCCACTGAAGTCATAGCACAGGGTATTATCTCAACAAGTTGGAGCTGTTGTTCAGTAGCGAGTGGGGCTTTGGGATCACAAAGAGAATATTCAGCATTTGGGTGTACTTTACATATATTTAAGATCCTCATTAAAATTAAAATGCATACCAGTCTGTATAGGTAGCCATCGTCAATAACAAATCAATTCTAATGAGTTAGTTAGTTAACATAAAATGTTTTGGATAGCTTTTTGTGTCTCTTTGTTTTACCACAAACTTCTTGTGCTTGCCATAAGGATTTTCACTGCTACAATATTAATAAATTAGAGCCTCTTCGAAGTAAGAGGGTATGAGTACAAAGTATAACAAAGTATTTCCTGAATGTTCGGTGAAAGCATAAACAGCTGTCCATATTGTGCAATAAGCTGCTGGTTTTCTCTCTTTGCTGGTCTACATTCTACTTCTCTTGCTTCAGTTCATGAGTATGATTATTCAAAGAAAAAACAAGTTGTTGGAAATGACAAGTCCATGTAGTTTTTCCAGGCATGAAGTCAGTGTTCTATGGTGCACACCACTTCCAAGTCAAGAGCTGTCCACTCTTGTGAAGTGCTGTAGAGGAAAAGAGGCTACATAACTGAAAATGTCTTTTAAAAAAATCTACATTTTAAAAAACCACAAAGAAAAAATACATTACGTTTAAGATTGGAGAATTATTTTAAAGGGTAGATTACATTTAGCAGAGGCAAACTCCATCTGTTTCAGTGGAGCTGCACAAGGGATGACTGACTGTTAGCTTCTAGGCAGGACTGGGTCTGCCTTAATAAATGGCCAGAAGATATATCCCTCTGCATTACATGCAAATGACATTGGTGCTAGATATAGTCTCACTACAAACAAGAAACAATTGTAACACTGAGACCTTTTTGCAGGTTCCTTTGCAGGTTCATTTCTGTCAATTTTAACATCAAGACAGCATATATGTGCTCTGCTTTAGACAACAGCTAATGCTGGGCAACCCTAATGCTGTGGCGCTTTATGGAGGTGATACTGCAATCACAGCATGACTCTCTCGAGCCTTCTTGTGAGCAAAGACTGCATACATCTATAAATTATGGATGCTGGAGGTGAATAGGAAGAATAGAGCCAGTTCTCCCTACATATTCAGAACTGAGGGAAATGCTTTTTTGTCTTCTCCCTGCAAAATGGAAACCCAGTTTGAAGGATCTTCAGGTTCAAGGCATTATAGTCAGGTACTGCCAATCACTGACTTTATCACTTAATCAGTACTCACTCAGGGGAGGTCTAGGCTGAGTATTAGGTAAATATTCTTCATTCAGAGGGTGGTTGAGTGTGGGAAAACATAACCTTGCCATAGATGAGTTTCAGCTGTGTGGCCTCTACCCAAATGAGCTTCTGCTGACCCTGGGTGGGACAGCTAAGCCAACCAATCATGGTGTGGGGAAGAGCATGTCTGTGTGATATAAAAAGTTGTGTTTTAAGAGATGAGGTAGAGGTTGCTGGTGTAGCAGTTGGAGATTGTACTGGTGAGGTCGTAAGAGTGCTGTGACAGTTGGGCACTGGAACAGGCTTCCCAGAAAAGTGGTCATGGCACTGAGGCTGACAGAGTTCAAGAAGTGTTTGGACAATGCTCTCAGGCACGTGGTGTGACCTGAGCTTGTCCTGTGCAGGGCCAGGAGTTGGACTCATAATTCTTGCAAGTCCCTTCTAACTCAGGATATTCTAGTGATTCTGTGAGCACATTTTTAACAAGGAACATATATTCAACATTTCTCTTCAAATGTCAGTGTAAATCTTTTTCAGGCATAAAATACTGAGTTGGCTGAATTTGAATAGAAGTAGGGTAGAGAAAATACCCATCCTTATTAATCAGTTTGATGATTTAACGTACTTAGCATTTAAATTATTTAAGCAATTATACATTAATTTTTTAATCAGTCACCCTGAAGACTGCATGAAATAGCTGCTTTTAAGCATTAAAGAGACAAGAAAGCTTTTGTCCACATAGTGCAATGAAGTTTTGTAAGAAGCTTCCCACCTCTGACTAACTCAGAGTGCAGCATTAACATTCCACTTCCAGGTTATCACTGGCAAATTGCAGACAAATTCCGCACCTCTATCCAATCTGCTCCTCATCAGTCATTGAACTGACTGAGAAATGGTTTGAGCTTTGGAGCTGGTACATAGCTGAAGGGAACTGGTGAAACCTGGAAACAGCTGGGTTTGTTCAGCAACATGAGCCTGCAGTGATCCTCCTCTTCATCTGACTTTAATATCTGCAGCACAAAGACTGATGGAGTGGAAATTGAAAACGCAAACCTAACTTTTATAGGCATCACTTGCTGAACAGAGTGCAAAGAAGTATTCCACATTTTAATATTGACAAATAAAGTAAGAGAATGAAAAGCTGTATTTGTACAGAAGGGAACAGCAACTTTGAAAACACTAACCTTAAAAGTGACTTCAAAGCAGCAGTTAGAGTGAATAACAATTATAGTGAATAATATCCTCTTCTGTAGAAAGGTTGTGACTCAAAGTATTCAAATACCAAATATATCAATGATGCATGAACTGGTGTTATGATTGCCAGGCCACAACTGGAATAATGGGCCAAATACTTCTTCCCATCACACTCCCAGTGTCTCACATTGTGTCTAAGAAATGAAAAACACAAATCAGTTGCACTGCTTGCAAATATTTGCCTGAACTATCCATGTACCTCAGGTTCTCCATCACGTAAAGGCTACTAAACCAGCTGTTTACATCAGGAATTGCTTTCTTTATGTGCTGGACATAAAAGAAATGTGGGAATACAAATGCTCACTATTTGATTTGATAAAGTGCATTGTAGTTTTGCTTTCAAATACAGTGTAGATTTCCTCTGTACTCATTATATTTTAGTTTTGTAACTGAATAATGTTCACTGTTACAAGAATGCTTAGTTCTTTAAGCATATTAACCACAGATGATCTGTAGATTTCTTTGGTAATTACCTCAAACAAGTAAACTAGAATCTGAAATGGTAGATACACAGCCATGTTAATCATTTACACACCATTGTTTTTATTACGAATAACTAAACTGATTACTACTTGCAGCACATGACTACAAAGTGCTCACAATACACGAAAGGAACTAATACCAAATACTAATTTTAGGCTTTTAGTAACAAAAAAGCATAAGGAATGACAGTGGAGAAATTCAGGGGTGTGATGCAAGAGGGGAAGTTTACATCATATTAGAAAACCCATCAAAAGACTTGATGTCAGATTTTACCTTGTGGATTGAATTTTTAGGAACAACATCAATGGTTCATGGAACCTAATTAAATCAATCAGTTAGTACATATTATAGTTCTTATAATGGATGTTGACTGTGCTCATACAACATAAAGCCTGTGTCATGAATGTGAGTTGTCTACACAGGACAGGGATTTGTGCTTGTTACTGCTGTCCAGCCACTGGATTTCACTGTTTAGCCCATTGCCATTACCAGTTGCAAGGAGCTGAGACACCTGAAATCTGCCCCCCTTCTACCAATCCTCTGCCATGGATCCTTCCTAGGGGAGCATGTTCACCTTCCCCTGTCAGCACTGACTGCCATTCCATGTCAGAAGGTGATTTCCAGGCATTGCATTCATTGAACTCTCTTTCCAAGCCTCTAACTTCTTCTTCAAATCTCTGGCTGTAGCAGCCTCAAGATGACAGAGTAAAGCAATACTGCCCAAAGTTAACTTGAAGGTTACTGTAGGGAATCACTAAGAAATGCCCATGGAATTTGAAACATTGCTGTGAATTCTGTAAAAGGATAAAGAAATAATTTTGTTCTCATGGAATGTGAAAGGAAGAAATGGCACCAAAGTAGTTCTCTAACTTAAACAACCCATCAGTGTTAGTGGACTTCTCTGTGCCACTGGAAGATAAAGCTAATTTTGAAAATCAACTGGCAAACGTTAACATGAACTGTTGAATTGTTAGTATTGAATAGCATTTACCTTCTGTATCTATTGTTACATTGCTATCCCCAGGGCATCTGTGATGATACAAACGTACAACACCTGAAACAGCAACTATGTGTTATAATTGTACCAGAAATAAGAGCTGGTGTTAATACATACTTCTAAAAGGGCTTCCACAAGAACAAGAGATTTCCTTATTTAGACAAAGGTAGAAGCTTTGTTTATGTAGATGAATAGTTGCACTGAATGTGGGAAGATTATTTATCTGCAGTTAACTAACCCGTAATCCTGCAGGCACATGGTGCTGAGTGTGAATGGAGATCCTGCTGACCAAGGTGAAGCACAGCCTTGCACTATTGACAGCCAAGTTACAATATTAATCACATTTATGTAACATCTCTTGTCTGAGTACCTCCAAGCACTTTACGAATGTTAACTAACGAGAAGCCTGCCCATGCTCTTTTTGAAGTCAGTGGCAGCTTTCCAGTTGTCCTCAAAGGGAGCAGCACAGGCTCTGAGCCTCATAATAATGTAAAAGTAGGTTAAGGATCTGTGTGTTCACTGGAGAAGAGAGGGACAGTGGAGCTGAGGAACAGAACCCAAAGGGCTTTTCTCTAACTGTAGGGCTGCCTTTCTCTGGAAGAAACTGTAAAATAATTTATTGGTGAGACCACAAAATGAACCATAAAGAAGTAGCTGCTCATAAAGGCTTAAGCTACTGTTGCCTTAGAATGTGACCTTTTTCTTGTTCCAAAAACAACAACCAGAGACAAAGCTGGGCTTCCAGGGATATCCCTCTACAACTGCTGCAATGGCCCTACAAAAAGCTGCTCCTTGGAAAGGCTTTTCTTTATTCTCCCTGAGGCATTCTCTACAGAGGTACACAGCATTTCTAAAAGTCTAGTTGCTTTGCTACTACATTTTCTGTGCCCATGACTGACCTGTTTGCACACCAATGCTCTCGATTTCTTGAGCCACAGCAAATAATTTTAGAAGGAATGAAATCAGTAAGTGGCTGCACTTGCACTCTTAAGCACTTTCCGGGTAGCTGTCCTCAGCACTGATTCCCATTTCAGCCAAGTGCTCTGGCATCTCATACTCATTCAGATTCTCACAGGCAGCCAGTGGTGCCTCTTTTGTGTCATATGCAGAGGTCCTCATGGAGGCACAAGGGTCATGGCTCTGCCAGAAGCTGCAGGCTTAACTATCCCTTTTGCAAAGATAAATAGCATTTAGTGAAATGGCACCATTTCAGCAGTAACTGGAATACAGTCATAAAGAGGATGCTATCAGAGACAATAAATGGAAAGGGAGGATTTCACAGCCTAATTCAATGTTGTTCCAAAACAAAAAGGCCCCAACAATGCATCCAAAGGGAAGGAACCAGAAATTAGCCTGTAGTAATTTTCTTCTAGTCTTCCTATATTTTAGAAGATTGAACTAATTTTTTATGAATGATGCTGTCAGGGAGCCTACAGCCTATTTCCAGGCAGCTCTCCATCAAACACCCATGTGATATAGAAAATGTATATGAAGGCACTAGAAGTTCCTGTGATGCCATGTGTGTTATGCTGTCCACGTGGCTCAGCGAGGAGAATTGCTTTAGCAGGTTCCACCAATATAAATTAGATTATTTGGACCTTACCTGATTATTTGGATGTCTTACCTGAAACCATCTTCACAGAAATTGTCCCTGCTCAGCAGTGTGCAGAGGGAAGAAAGGCTCATAAGTGTTAACCATCATGTAATGATTCATCCACACAAGGAGATTTAAATGGGCACCTTTTGTGGGTACAGACAGGAACATCTTCCTGCCTTACCAGTCACATCATTCTTTTTCTTTGAATATATTCTAAATGGTATCAGCTCTAGAGATGTAAAAGTTACTTAAGTCTGCAGCACGATCCCCCCTGCCCCAATTTCTGGCTAAATTTGCTGCCTGCCTCCCAGTCTGCAGTCTGCTCACCATTCATCTTCATTGACTTTTCCCCCACACCACTGCAAGATTAGAACACCACAGGAAATTAAAGGCAGTGCATATAAGTCATGTTTATTGTTGCCTCAGATACAAAAAGATAACAAGAATCAATAAAAAAGGAATGATGACTCACGGTTTTATTAGTATACTCAGTTTTTCGTGAGCTGAGTCTTCATAAAAAAAATGGTTTAATTGGGCCACTGAGATCTTGATGAATTCACATATTCCTGGCTATTCATCTTCTGAAACCTCAGCTTCTGCTTTTCCATAGCACTTAAAATCATGAGGGAAAGAACTTTACTGCTCCCAGAGAACCTGACAAATTTCTGAAAGCTAGAGAGGTTTGTGAAGGCAGAATTCATCATAGCCACAGTACCTGAAGCAGAAGTGGTGCTCAGGAGTCTGAGCAACCTTAACTGGGGAGGAAGTGAACTGCCAAAACAACAAACATAACTGGTGATCCAGACAACTGAACTGTTGTCCTTCCATCTTCTACCCTCACAAGGCATAAAACCCCGAATTGCTTATGGAACTACAATTTCTCTCTGTTTAATTAAAGGACTAATGTATCAGGAGAACGTTTTTTTGACCATTCCTCATGATTTTTGGTCTTTTATCACAGCCTTTGATAATAACTTTATTTCTATGAAAAATTCATTATCATATTTAAACTTACTGCTACTATTTTTTTATGGAAAATGTTATTCAAATACAGCTTAAGCTATGCACATCAGAATACAAAGTTCATACAATCATGTATAATAAAATCAGATACAAATGTGTTTCCTTACTTACAGCAAAGTCCTTAACCATGGCTTTCTTTTTGAAGTATATGGGAGGATTTGTTTCCTTGACTGCTTCATACGCTTCACCTGCATCCTTTTTAGTTGTTGAATCTGGCTTTTATCCCCCTTCCAGAAGTAATCATTTGCTCTCCCCAGTATTGTACAATAGCAAATAATATATTATTTGCTATAACAAACCTCTTTTGCTTGAAATGGTTCATCTCTAACTGCACTTGTGAAAAAAAATTTGATAAAATCACAGTTGATGAACAGTACTTTATTTCAGTATTTATCAAGTACAAATTCTTGACTATTTTGGCAAATTATTTCTATCAACTTTTCTTATTTTTCCACAACAAGGTTTAGGGACTGCAGCTAAAAAGCAATTTGTTACTAGATTAATTACTGAGTTGTGGTGCGTTTCATTCAGAACAATTTGTCATAACTATATCAACTGTCTCAGAAGGGGTCACCAATTCTCTATGATACAACATGCACTCTAGATGAATACTGGAATAAAAATGACTATTAGAGTTACATTCGAAGATGTTAATAGTGGAAAATCTTAAATTCCATCTGAATTGCATGAGGCATGCACTGGACTTTATGCTTAGGACTCACCTGTGTCATGGTGACAGGTTGTGATTTATGTCAAGTAGCACTGGAAACTCATGGCCTATTTTTCAATCACATTTTACATCTGATTTTCAGCTGTATTTAGAAAGCAAAATTAATAAGTTATTCTAAAAATGTAAAATCAACATTTTCTTCTTAAGCGTAGGAGAGCTCAGTAGATTCCTCTGGCTATCTGACAGTGGTTTGAAAATGATTTAAAGTGGATTGAACAGCTGAAATTACTCCAAATGTACAGCATTTATTTAATGCCAGCAAAGGAAGTGTACAGCTTTGTTAACTTGATCTCCATTCTTTCTGCTAAGGATCCATGAACAGTGCCAACGGAAAAGAAAAAAATCTTGTAATGCCAGGCAGCACAAGCGAACACTGAATTCTGGGCTATCAATCCAGTCCAGCATGCTGAGTGGCTAATTCAAAATAATGCAGAAATATATGAATTGAATAGTTAAAGAAAACTTTAAAAACACACATAGCAAAGTAATAGCAAATGCAGTTCACTGTAGTTAAATTGTTATACTTAGAGCAAATGATTATACTAATTACTTTAGGATACTGGCAACAACTGAAAGAAACAACACGCAGATGACTTAACATACTGGAAACAGCAACAATGCCAGGTGCCCTTTAAGGGCAATTCCCAGTGCAGGGTCAGCAGTGGGAATGGAACTTTAAAGTAAATTTTGAATTAAAGAAGCAGATGAAAGGAGGTGTACTCTTCAAATTAAAGCACACAGTAGATATTAAAGTACCCAAGCTGATTTTTACTGACACTAGAATAAACTACCGAGTTCCTGAAAAAACTTTCCAATAGGAGGTACAAGGACTAATAATATACAGAGCTTATAAACTGATTTGAGTAATTTATAGCAGGAAATATGTGAAGTGGTTGTCAAATAAAGCCAGAGACTGGCTATGCAGAGGTGACACTACTCCAGTGTTCCTCTTCTACTTCAAATTTCCCATCTCAAAGCAGATGAAGCCCTTATCTGAAGAGATGTTGTGCCCAGCCTTCTCAATGACACCATCAGTATAATGTGTCTCTTTCTGGAATTTGACAATCATAAAAAAGAAATAAAATGAGGAAATAAAAAGCTTTCTGCCTTGTGTTTACAGTGTCCCACCCTATCAAACCCGTGCTTGTCCCTTGTCCCACACAGCCACTCCCCAGTTCCCTTAACTGGATTTCGGTTACATAGTGAGTCAACAGGCTTAGTAAATCAGCATAAAGCATTACACACTTTTGTTACACACATGCATTACCAGGTTTTTTCATGCTGAGTGCCTAAATTTATGCTTACCTACATTATCTTGGCACTATCAGACTAATTCCATCAATATTTGTAAAGTGCTATGTACTTTCTGCATAATAAGAACTGTACATGTACAGTTAGTAGTAATTACTACTGTTTATCTTTAAACAAAAATTAGCATTTAAGTCTGAATTCCTGAGTAATCTTGTGCTCAATCTAGAGTTCTACTTCAGAGCACTGGAAAGAAGAGAAAAAAATAATACTAAGGACAATAGTTTTATGGTAGTGCCAAAAGTTCATAATTAGATCATGTGTTAAGTTAAGAAATCTCAAGCTTACCGTTGGTGGGAAACAAGGATGTAGTCACACAATGAAAACATGTGCTGGATGAATCAGGACGATGTGGCTACTTGGTTCCCCCCTGCTAATTGCCCTCTTAGCCATTCCTTGGGAAGGACTCAGACTGCTCCACAAACTCAGGAGAGTGCTTGCCTTTCTGGGATGATGCAACAGCTATACAAATAAAGAAAATGTGTGTCCTGTTTTGCTATGTTTAAAATCTTGTTTATGGGCAAAAACCCCCCACCAACATTCCTTACGAGCAAAGGCGAGAATTTATTGTTGGTATAACCCAGTCCTTGAGCACACACCAGGAACTCATGCCCAGCTGTCTTGGGTGTGAGTGGCTGCTCACGCCTCTGCCCAGAGCACCCGGGAAGCACCTCCGTGCTCCTGTATTCACTCTGTGGCTTAAGGGCAGCCTGACTCGGGGTGCTCAGATTTCACTCCTACACCTGCTTCAGCTGCTGGCCCCACTCCATCCTGCTCATTTGCACCGTGGCTGCAGCAGAACCACAAGCTGCTGGGAGTTAAATCAGTACATCCTTCACTCACCATCCCAAATCTCCTGCTCTTTGGACAAACTCTCCCATTCCGCTGCTTTACTGAGGCAGTGTTGTACAACCCTGCGTTTGGCCTACAGCCTCTCATCACCGAGGGCTGCTCCAGGCTGTCAGCCCAAGTCATGCACATTCCTGACATGCAGTCATCAGTAGGAAGAATACAGTCAAATCCTGCTCAGATCCCGGCAGGGACACGCAGGTCCCATGACTTCAGCTGATAAATTAAGCACATTGCAGCAGTGCCATTTGGAGCGAGGGTGCACACAGATATTTGAGGGGAGCATCAGGCATATGTCTCTAACCTCCGGAAAGGCAATGGATCTGAACTGTGCCTGGACATGCCCTGACCTCCAGTCTTTGCTAAATAGAGCCCAATAAAGTGCTTATATTGCCTTCAGTACTGAACTTTCTGAAATCTACTTTTTTTCCCCAGAAGTCACTTTTTCAAAGGACAGAAAAATGGGAGGAGAGTAGAAAGGCATTCCATGAAGCATTACTACAATACAAACTTGGCCATTTATCATAACACCTGGTCTGGAACAACTTCCTTAACAAACAGTTCCCCCACATTCCAGAAGAATTATTGGGGAACTTGATGCACTGAGAAATCCTTCCATGCTCTGAGTGACATTGTCAAAATATCAAGCACTGACTTTGCTATTGTTTGAGGAACGTTTCTGTAAACAGGGAGCTTTCTGAATAGACAGTTACAATCTACAGTTAAAAATGGAAGAAACCAAGTAAGAGGTTTATGGGTGCTGCTTGCATGTATGACTGCCAATAGGAGGGGGTTTTATATACATAAATTGAACAATTGTATCAATTTGAATTTGTATAGTGTTGGGTTTTTTAAATTCTGTAATAAAGCATGTCTCAGCAATTGCCACAAAAGGTTAATGTATTTTAAAATACACAATCATGTGTATAAATATTCAAACAACAAAAAGTCTGGTTTTGTCATGGTTGCAGCACTTGCAGACAAGTTCAGTGATCTCACATGGGAAATAGCTTTCAGAAGCAGCTGACAGCATGTGCTGCATTACTTGGTTTGAATGCTGTCTCCAGCCAGGTATGGAACAGTGATCTACAGAGGAGATCATCTCATCCAGTTTTTTCCCCTAAAGAAACTGCCTTGTATACTTGGCCAATTTCTTCACAGTGAGACATCATTGATGGATGTGCTGTTTCAAAACCCATGATAATGGCACAGCACCCTCCCCAACACTGTCTCACTAAGGGCTGCTGAACTGTTAAGTCAACCATCTCCTTAAACCTGTTTCACTAAAGTTAAATTATACTAGTGACACCTGTTTTCATAGAGTGTTGTCCCCCAAGTGAAGATGGTTTGTAGTGTGTGGTAAATTCTGTAACCTGTACTTCACTCACAATCACTGTCATCATCATCTGTGTAAGGATAGTGCTTGTGAATTAGTCTAAGGAAAAGTTTCAGCAAAGTTAAGTTTTGATTAACTTCTGAATTGTGAGGCTGCATTAGTGAGTAACATCTGTTATCATGAAAAGTCACCAGAGGTCTGTTCTGCTGGTCTCTTTTAGGTGGAAGCTGTCCCAGGCAGTGCAGCAGCCAATGCTTTTTGGCAAGGGGTCCTTTGAGCAGTCACAGTTGCAGACCTGTATCGTGGGAGATCCTGGTAATAAACTACATACAACGCACTTCTGCTCCCTCTGCTGTGGCAGATAAGCCATTCTTGTGGGAATGCTGGTTGGCAGGTATAATTCAAAAAGTAGTTACTTCAGATCAGCACTCTTCCAGATTCACATATAAAGTAATAATTGACAAATTTAAGGGAAAAAGTATTTCAGGCAATGGATTTGGTCAAAAAATAGTGCCATTTGTGTTTAAACTTTTGTAGTTCAGAAAATTTCTCATTTTACTTACATATTATGTGTACAGAAGGCTGTTCTAAAACTTTGCACAGTCTGAAGAGAATGTTCAGTCCATCCTGGCCTTAGAGATTCCCTCTCTTCTTCATTCAGAGATCTCTGAGATATTTATATCACCAGTGGGTTGCCCAAGCGCTAAGAAAGTTAAACAGGCTGAAGGCTAAGGTGCTAATTATCTGTTTAGACACATTAATACTGAAAGGCAAGCCACTTCCATAGAAAGTTAGTAAGCTTAAAAAAGGTGATTTTAACAAAGCAACAAATAACAAAAGCCACTTTCTCACAATATGATCTGCTGTCACTCTAATACACTTTACCAGAAACCTCTGAAGTCTGCTGAGCTCAAAGGGCAAATGACACAAAATAAAATTAAATCTGCAAACTGCAATCTTGTAATGGAAAAGTAGTTAATTCTCACATTGAAAATCCAAGTCTTGATATCTGAAAAGGAATATTGAAGAGACTGTTTTTTCCGCTGCAAATACTGTAAAAACAGAGCAGCATGAGAATATAGTCACCACAGTGAGAGGCCAGGAGAAAATGCACCCCTTACCCACATTAAGGGGCAAAAAATCACAAAAATTTTTGCAGGCATAGGGGGATTGCAAACCCTGTCAGGGTCCTTGAAAGATAAATTCTTTTGTGGACGGAGACCAGAAACACTTTGAGCATTGGCTCAGTGATGAAGGTCCATAAACACACAGAAACAAGAGCGTGTGCAAGCCCCAGCGCTGGCACTTTTGCCAGGCTCTGAGAGAAAAGGTTCCTGCAGATACAGGGACACATGATCCCCATCCCACAAGTTCCCGTGCAGTTTCAGAGGAAGGCATCCAAAACTCCTCTGAATCTTTATTCTATTGCTTTACAGAGAATGAAAAAGGCAAAGATGAGAATTTTATGAGATGCTATGTGACCTCACATAATGGCCACAGTGCATACCAAAGGAGGAAGAGATCTGTGGGAAAAGAAAACCCTCAAATGCAGAAGAAATTATAACTCCTGCCCCAGTCCAAGCATTTTAGAAGTTGAATTTTGGCTTGTTTGCATACAACACCACAGTTTAAAAGTACATTTACTTTTTCTTTGCAATCTGATGGGGGTCCTAAAATATTTTCTTGTACATTTTGTGAATTAATCTGTGACAAAATACCCCAGGCAGAAGAACAGTCACAGACAGTAGAAGCTTAAGCAAATATAGACCACACAGCATGAAAGAAATGAGGACGACGTGTTGCAAGGTATTTTGCAGCTTAACACTGTACATGGTTGCAGGTAGCTACTTATTAAAGTATCTGTAAAGGGCAGGGAATTAAACAAGTTCAACATTAATTTCACTAGTGCCTCTTGGCTTAGGTCAACATTGTTTAGGTGACTGTTTTATGACTGTGGAACTCTGTTACCTGTGAACAACTAAGAACAAAATGTTCTGCACATCCCATATTGTGTCAGGTTGCTCTCAGGCCACATCAGAAGATGACAGACTCAGTTCTCCCTAAACTGTGACAGAGAACAGTATGTGTGGCTATAGGTTTTGGCTGTCCAAGGAGGTGTGGGCTCACTTGTTTCAGAACACATTGAAGCAGAGGCTTCAGCCAAATGGGTGCTTGTGAATGTTCCCCAACATTCTCCTAATCCTGTAGGACAGAGGAACACCACTATTTGAGGTTAATTTGGCTCTTTCAAATAGTGCAATTAAGGGAGTATTTGTATCCTAAAACTAGAACACTCAAAAAATGAAATCACATTTCAGGTGTGTTCCTGATGATATGGCTTAGGAATTGAGCCTGAGTTTACTTCCAATGCCAGTCCAGGGTAGCCAATCTCCACCATTTTTTGACTAAGACACTAGAAATTTCAGGCAGATTATCCTGCTCTGAAAAGTCCAGAAAGTATCAGATCTTCAACATCTGTACTGCTTCCTTCCTTCCTGCTTTATCTCCTCCTCAGTGCTGTAATGCCTTTGTGGAGTGAGTCTGTGTGTTGTTCCCCAGAAAGAAAACATAACTTGCAGAAATAAAAAAATCCATGTTTTTATTGCTCTTTTTTTTGTTTTTTTTTTTTCTTTAATTCATATTAGTAAGCAGGAAAGTCAGAATCTAGTTCAGTAAAGTGGAGGCTTTGGAGGATTAAAATAGCCTCTAGCTTTGGACTAGTAAAAAAGCACAAATCACTTTCCCAAGGGGAGAATGTTGTTTTATTGAGTCCTGTAGGAAACCAGAAAAGCTCTTCCCAGGAAAATACAGACCAAAGTTCCAAGCAGCACAGCATGCACATGGCTATTACAACCTTACAAAAGTTTCAGAAAGCAGATGGGGGTAACCAAAAAAAAAAAAAAGCTTTGGACTTTCCAGTTTGCAGGACAAACCCAAGTATCTACATGAGCAGGGGGGAGAATAATGCAATTAAACAGCATAGACTTTTCAGTGCCTTCAACACAAGCATATCTGTCAGCAGGCTTTTTCATGTCAGGTATAAAACACATACACAGTCTTCCGTAGTGCTCCAAAATTTAAAAACAAAATTCTGGCTTTTTTTTAGTATCTATGGTGGAATTGTATACATGAGATATTTATTTCAAATATTGAATTGATTACTATTTTTTATGGTATGTGATGCAACTTACATACCTGCGGAAAGCCTCAACAATTATTTTCTTGGCATTTCTCTCTTTTAACTGTAAATTTTTTGAGCAGGAACCATGCCTTTTAATTTATTTATGTAGAACCATCATGCTGGAGACCCTGCCACTCTTCTTCCATAACACAGTTTAAGGAAAGAGGCAGACAAGGAAGCAGATGGCTGAGAAATAATGTCCAGTCTTTGTCTTCTTTCCCAAACACACAAGCAGTAACATCCATCTGTTACTGAAAAACAAGGAGGGAAAGCCTTTGCAGTTGCTCTGGACAGACTAATTGCATGTTGGCCAAAGAGACTATTGGAGCCTATGATGAAGGGAAGGGAAAGTTGTTGAATCTTCACTGAAGTCCATACAGCTGACAATGCAGATCCAAGAGAAATGTCTGAATTTTGAAGAACGGCTGTAGAATCTCGTATCCAAGGGAGAACCTGAAGCATAAGTGTGGTGTGTCTCCATGTATGTGACATGCCATTCCCCACAAGGAGATGGGAGGGGAAATAAAGAACACAGGGGAAAAAAAGAATTTAAAAAAAAAAAGAAAAAAGGGAAGGGAACTTAATCCAGTGTAGGTATTACCACAACTAAGAATAAACTGCAGGAAAAGGAGTCATTTACCTCAGTGCCATACCTGGCTCTACCCAAAACCTGCCACCAGCCCAGACAACTCCAAGATCCAGAAAGTATATGGGAGCTACTAAACAAAGATTCAGTAAAATGGTGGAGAGAAGCATCTTTATGCTGCTTCTCCTTTATTTAGTGACATTGGTGCACAAACACATAAAAGCCACAACTTGCAATTTCTTGGACTTGGAAGTTGAATTGAGTCCTTCAAAAACACATAAAAAAGACAAACCTCTGGATGGTTAAATACTAGGATTTCCTAGCAGGCTTCTTGAATTAACAGATTTCCACAGAAACTGAGATGGACTTTAAATTACTTTGTCATTCAAAGGTCTCTATACAATAAAAAAAATCCCAATCTGCATGACATTTATTAGCAAATTAGTACAGGATGCCAACAGGAACAGTGACAGAATTTACATCAAACCTTTCTGACTACCTTAACTTGATAGACTCACAGAAGAGTAATAGTTGAATCATAAATTCAATTCCTCATCAGAATGTTGAGTTCAGGCCCTACCCTGCTCAAAGTTTAGTCAACTACAGCAGGTGCACAGGACCTTACCAGCTGGATTTCAAGGGTCTCCAAGGCTGAAGACTCCACAACCGCTCTGGGATACCTGTTTCAGTGTCTGACTGCCCTCACCATAAGGAAGTTTCTTATATTTAAGTGGAATTTCCTGTCTTTCAATTTCAGCCTATTGCCAATTGTCCTTTCTGGGCAGCAGTGAAAAGATGCTGGTTCTGTGGTCTTTTAGTACCTTAATCCCTTCTGGTATTTACACACATTGATAAGATCTACTGGGCCTTCTTTCCTCAATTCCAATTGGTTAACAATTCCAGCTCTCTCAGTCTCTCCTTGTATGACACATCCTCCATTCTCCTAATTATCTTTGTGACCTTTCACTGAACTTTCTCCACTATGGGCATGTATTTCTTGTGCTGGGGAGCCCAGAACTGGACACAGGTCTCAAGGTGTGGTCTCACCAGTGCCTCACTAGAGAGGAAGAATTACTTCCCTTGACCTACTGGCAATGCCTGGATGTTGTTGGCTGCCTTTTCTGCAACTGCACATTGCTGGCTCACAGTCAACATTTTGCCCAGCAGGAACCCTGGATCCTTTCCTGCAAAGCTGCTTCCCAGGCTCCAATGTGCGTAGGGCTGATCCTCACCTGCTACAGGACTTGGCATTTCCCTTGGTTGAATTTTATGCAGTTCAAGAACAAGAGTCGGCCCATTTCGATGCCTGTCAATGTCCCTCTGAATGTCAGCACATACATCTGGTCTCAGCCACTCCTCTCAACCTTGTATTGTCTGGAAGCTTGCTGTGGGTGCACTCTGACAGCATCACCCAGTACAGGCCCTGGTATCAATCCCCGTGGTACTTTATTAGTGACTGACCTCCAGCTGGACTTTGCGCCCAGCACAGCCCTTTGAGTCCAGCCGTCCATTCAGTTTTCAGTTCACCTCACTGTTCATTCATCTCATCTGCACTTTGTCAGTTTGTCTGTATGGATGTAACAGCACACAGCATCGAAAACCTCACTAAACCCAAGATAAACAACATGCATCACTCTCCTCTCATCCACAAAGCCAGCTCTTCCATCACAGAAGGCCAGCAGATTGGTCAGGCAAAGTTTCCTCCATTTGTATCCATGTGGACAACTCCTAATCATCCTGTCCATGATATATTTGGGAAAAATTTTCTGGAGGATTTGCTCTATTACCATCTCCCAGGGATTTAGGTGAGGCTGACAGGCTTGTAGTTCCCTGCATTCACCCTCTTGCCCTTCTGGAATACAGGATGGATATTTGCTTTCTTACAGGCCCCAGGAACCTCCTCTGATTTCCATGACCTTCCAGATACAATTGAGAGCAGCCTGCATGCATGGTTGAATCCCACCAAATCCTACTGACTTGTGTATGCTCTATTTGTTTAAACATTTCCTAACTCAATACTCCTCTACTGAGGTTATGTCTTCAGAGCTCCACAGTTTTCCACTGATCTCCCTGGCCTAGGATCCCTGAAAGTAGACCTTACCAGTAAAAACCAAGGCAAGTTTTTTAGTTCTGTGGTATGAATAATTCAGTTTTATTTAGCTGTAATATTTTTGTATCTGTATTAGAAGTAGCAAATGAATGTAGGCAATGACTGAGGGATGCCTTCTTGAGTATCCTGCACCTGAACAATATCTGTTTAAAGCTGCTGTTTTTAGAGGTGAACTGCATACAGACCTTGAAAGATGAAAAACTATTATAAGTAGCTGAGGGCATTTTCCTGCAAAATCATATTGTAATATTAGCAACATAAATCTAGTCTAGGGAAAGAAAGCAGAATGATAAATCTCTCACAAAACTGGAACAATATTTTAATTATCATAAAAAAGCCGAATTCCTCCTTCTGAAAAAAATATGAGGAAAGTATTCTTTTTTCGAATAAGATCTGGAACTTTTATACCTAAATATTGCGGATAATGCAAGAATGCAATCATTGTCATGCCTTCAAGAACTGAATTTTGAAGTTTCTGATTGAATTCCTGTTATTGTATTGTTAAGGAAGTGGCCTTGTTCACTGAGCTGAAGCAACACTGGAAGAGTTTCCTGTTTAAAGCAGCAGGGAGTGCAGCCCTGAGAACATCAATCACACAGTTCATGATATTAACTTGACTGGAGCATTGCAGGAGCAGGGCTCCAGTCAGCTTCAAGGGTCCCCTGCAGTGTTATATATGGCAAGATCCTGCAGTTAGTATTTCTTACTGTGACAAAGTAACTCTCTAACAGAAATGGGAAAGAAGAGATGGAACAACTTGGCAGCACTAGGGAATTGAGCAGTGGTTTAGCTTCCTCTCTCTCCCTAGTATCTTTCCAAAAGGTGCAAAAATTTGAGAACTCAATTATATAATAACCTACACTTAAGTTTCTTTGACAGAACAATAATTGCTTAGCAACTAAAAGTCCAAGGCTTAAAGATTTACAGCCTTTGTGATTTTAAATTATCTCTACTGTTGCTCTTATTTTTTAAAACACATTTAAGAAGGCTTTTATTTTCTGGCAGTGATTTCCAAGGAATAACTACATACTTTTAAATCTATTGTCTGCTCTACATTCTTTCACAAAATTTCTAGACAAGGAGATATAGTGGTCCTATGAAATCTTTAATAGTCAATTCTTTATTAAAAGTAAATGTAATCATAGTTGGTCAATAAAAATGCCAAAATTAGGAGCAGGATCATCAAAAAAGCAGCAGTATCAGACAGATTTGCTGTGTTCCACAAGGATCTGTGGACAAAACATCATGAAATGGACTATTCTGACCTGCATAGCAGTTGATGTTATGAACAGATTTTGTTATATGTAGACATAAATCCTAATTTTCAGAGAAGTGATGAAGGTGCTACTGACTTGAAGACAGAGATGGATTACTGCCTTTTCATTCAGGTTGTTTAATTATTGATGGCCTTAAATACCACTCCTTGATTAAAGTAGAGTTTGGAAACATTAAATTTACTTCCATCATAAACACCAATCTCAAAAACCATGGAGCAGATAACAGACAAAACTTGCTTTTACATACAATGTAAAGGGTGAAAAGAATGAAGCACAGCAGGATAAATATATCTAATGATTTGATTATGATAGTGATTTAACTGAACTATCAAGGAAAAAGAGAAGAATTAATATATACCAATGAGTAAATTCAATTTCATAAAATGCTTCTGCAGTTTCCTAGATAGGTTTTCTGAAAAATAAATTTATATCCTAGAGTGTTTCAGGTGCACATAATGCAATTTTAGAAAGAGTGCTCCTTGACCGAACAGTTGAACTTTAGTCGAATGGCTTCACTTATGCAAGAAACACCACTTCTACAAATGGAACACATATCTGAGCTTGTATATGACTTGAAATAACTCTCAGAAACCTGAACACTAGTGTGCATCTTTGACTACTCTTCCCTGAATATTACTTACTAAAGTTTTGGGCATGTTGTTAGGAGGATTATGTTATTATGACTTATCTCACAAATTTGTATTCAGAGAACGCTCATGCTCCATACTCCCTTACGCTTGCAAACGGACACTTAGCAGACAGGACATCAGGCAAAGATACAATGAACAAAATTAAACCTCAGTGGAGTATTTTTATGCTCAGTGGCTGACAGTGTGAAGCTCTTTGTCCATTTCCACTCAGGTCTGTGCATCTCTGAACTGACCATCCTGTCCTGCTGCTCTGAATAGGGAAGGCTCACCCACTAGGACAGATGGCAACAGTGTTACACAAAGCAAGAGAAAGGCACTGGTGAAGCAGGTGAGTTCTAGAACAATTGCAGAAACAACCAGTGGCCCAGTGACAAGTTCAATTGCACTGGGCTGTTTCTGGCTGCAGCAGACAGGTCGAACAACTCAAGTACCTACTTTCCATTCATCACGTCACTCAGCATGGTTCCACCACACACCACCAGCTCTGATGACTAAAAAGTCCATCGTGACTGAGTGGCTGTCACAGAGGACGCACCTCAAGCTGTGCTGACTGATGTTGTTGGAGTCAGAAGTAGCAAGGGAGGAATTTTAAGAGCAGGAGTGCCAATAGTATGTGGAGAAGATAATAGGAATAGTGGGAGAGGTGGGAATGAAATGTTGTACGTCCAACCTTATCCCTTCTAGTGCAGGTATGTGTGATTGCAACACAGAATTTAAAATGAATGGCAGACAGTGAAATTAATAAGGTGCATGAACACTGAAAATGTCTTATGACAAAAACTTACAAAATGTTTCAAAAATAGGAGGATAATTTAAACTCAAATGAACACATAAGACTAACACCAGAAACTCCGGAAGGAAAATTTCCTCCTTCTTGCTGAACAGAAATATGATTAAGATTGAACATGATAATGCATAAGAAACAGGGAGAACCATCCCAAACTAAGTAGCAATGACCGTATGGACTGAGAAAGCTATTTAGTGTGAGCCAATTGGCTTTTTCTCCTACAGAAAAAGGAAATGCCATAGTTCTCCCTTTCTCTCCTTTAAGTTAACTATGAACTTGAAGTAACTGAAAGGAAAACTTACTTGTAAGCCTAATTTTAAATTGCATTTTTGTTATTTACTTTGCATCCCCTCCTACAGTTCAACCTTTGCTCTTAGAGTAAACTCATTTTATTCTGGAAGCTTATCTTGGCATTAAAAGCAACTTTAAAGCAACTTGGTGATGAATAAGGCATATTATTATTTGAAAAACAATTAATCCAAATAAAGAAGAATCTTAGTCCTATCTTGTTGCACTCACCTAGGGCAAGTGGGAGTAACCTTGGGAACTGAGCTCTCTAAGGAGGAGGGATCAGTTTGAGAACTTGTAATATCTGGTATCGAGGAAAGTCAGGTCTCCCCTTTCAGCCAAGGAGACATGATACACAGACAGCCCAGAAACCTGAGAAACTTGTAAAAGCTGTTATTTCCATGCCCTGCTGTTACAGCATGACATGAAATAAAACTAAATTATATATTCACCGCACACTTATTCATATACATTTCATCTGATTTTTAATAGTTAAATCAATGAAAAAGGTAGACTTGCCAGTTCATTACTACTGTTTTATAGCAGTAGAGTCCTTGCAAGGTTATCACCAGCCTCTCCCATCCACTGTATCTCCCACAGTCTATAAAAAATATTTAATTAAGCTCAAAACAACGGTTCTTAAACTCATAACCTAGCTTTGAAGTTCATTGCTTTTATTTCAGTTCTGAAAAAAGGGTTTCTGTTCCCTAAACTTTTCAATTATCAGAGTGACAACAACAGCCCAACTGCCTGTGGCACTCGTTATTACATTTTGAAATGCTGTACACTGTCAGTTTGGACTGTTTCTCCATAAAGAATTTTTCAGTAGAATTTGCTTTTAAAAGGTAGCCCATTTATCAGAGTAATTTCTTGTTGAAGTCAGTTGACTTGACCTTGTCATGAAAGCAGGAAGTTCCTTTAGCAAGGAAATTACAACTTCTAGGGTCTGTAGAGTTGATATTTACAGCAGAACAGTAAGCTTTAGTCAGCTTTCACTCATCCTTCTTTAGCAGCTCTGTCTGATTTTGTTAACAGACTTTGTGCTATAATTAAAAACCAAACTGGTCTGAGCTGATCATGACTATGTTTTCAAGAGACACCGATGCATTTGCCCATAAGAGAATTTCTGAGATGTAAGCACTTAGAAGAAAAAGAGTTGATCTAAATCAGTGTTATGATTGAAACTCATTGCTACCTTAATAACAGAGAAGGTTGTTCACTCTCAGAGCAGCACTAAGACTAAAATAAGTAAAAAATCTGAAACCAAAGCATTCTGCTAAAAGAGCCAAAGGGAGACTTTATCTATCTTGTATCTAAACTGTGGAAAGGTATTTGTATTTTTCCTCATAAGTAGAGAGAGACACACACAAACAAATGCTACTTGAACTAGCAATCAACAGTATCATCATGAAGAATTCCTGCTAATATTAAGGAACCACACTGAGCACTAAATTATGAAAATAGCAGAAATGGATAATTAAAGATTATATCAGTTCAGAAAACAGCTGATGCATGTGAGGCTTACTGTACTGTGCAGAATATTTGAAGATATAGCAAAAGACTGCTTTGCAGGAAGAATGAGACAAAAAGACAAATACCTAAATTTCAATAGTAGATTTTTAAATTAAATGTATTTCTATTTGACTGGCATCAGCTTTGCAGAAACATTCTTCTCTTTGGAATGAAATCTCAAATATTTCAGGCTAAGCAAGCCAGATAGGAGAGTCTAAAATAAGACTTTACTGTGGAAAAGTGGTCAACTCTCTATAGCTGACACTGAAACTCATTTTCCTTTTCATTTATTTTGCTAAAAGGAGTTTCAGTAATTGTTCCTATTTTCTGACTGTGAATGTGTTCCTAGAACGGCCTTATCAAACAATCAGAGGAACAAGAACTGTACACAATGGTGCATCTAGTAACTTTATCCCTTCCTGTCCTCTGCCACAGTGCTTCTCATTTTGTTATTTTATTGTAGAGTGTCATATGGGAAGACTGGCATTGTTAGCACCTGAGCATCTGAAATTGTCATTCAAATAAATAAAGTTAACAGGAAGCCTCTAGTGTTTGTTACTTCATTCTGACAGATTGAGGAACCTCTGTAGGGCTGAGATGCCTTCGTAATTATTTTTGTACCCAAGAACTATAAGCATTTATGGGACCATAAAAACTTAATCAGAAGTAGAACATCAGAAGTTGTTCATGGTATGAACACTCTCCTGGAATTACTTAAATCACCACACCCTCCTGCATTCTGCCTGACAGCCTTTGGTGGAAAGAATTTCCTTGCGGAAGTACCACTTCTTGTTCTCTTACACGAAATTATTTAAAACAGTAGGAATGTAAATCATGTTTATTGAAAACTGTCCAATTCACAAGAAATATTACAGATTCACTACTCTCAGTACATCAGCTTCTGTGTATCACTTACCAGCCTTCTTTTTCACAGCATAATTTACCTTTCAGGACCAACTGCATTGTCATTGTGCCAATGTGATGCAGAACATTACCTGTCAATGCCAGACAGTGCTTCACCTTTCCACACTCAGTATTCTCACACAGGCAGGATGTCTCTGACAACATCCATAATAAAACCTTCTTTCAAAGAAAAAAAGTGGGAAAAGCAGAAGACCTAGTTTTACTGCAGTGCCAGTGACAGCCCTTACCATACATTTATACAGCAGACATCAAAGACAAGCTACATTTTCTCTGTCAGAAATCACTTCTTTTCCTGTTGCTTTCTTCTTGAGCAACATTTGTACGCTTCACTTTTAATTGCAAACTTAGATTTTCAGCTCTGTGGGGCAGGACACCTTTTGTTCTTCCATGTAACCAATCTCCCCTACAAAGGGAGGCTTTCTATAAAGGGACTATTATTTTGTAACTGTTATCAAGTTGTGTTTCTGTGACGTTGTGTTCCCCAAAACACACTTCCTAAATAGGAGCACAAATAAATCTTCTCAAAACGCCACATTTCTCCACTGAAAACTTGTGAAAGACATAATTATGTAACTTAATGCCATAGGTGCAAACTACTTATAATAATACTGTGATATACAGTATAGATGAACTGCTAGGATCCTAGGAGTCATATAGTACAGAATATTTTTGCTATTTTCTGAGCATTGCAAGGACACATACACTGACAAAAGAATAAAACTTATCAGAAAAATAAAAGGTTGTGTTTTAAATCCAACCGACATTTATGCTGTGATATCACGAGCTTGTTCTTAGGCATTTTGTTAATTGGAAGTAAGGATTTCATTCAGCAGGTCAATTATTTGCTGTATTTCATTAAAGTGTCAGTAATGGCACCTCCACAGATTTATACAAATGCACTAGAATAATTTCTTGTGATTAGACTGATTCAGAATTAGCTACCAGCCTTTTATAAAGCAGCTCTTTTGTGGCTTCATTTGAGAATGTTTAAGTTAAGATTTCTAAAGATTTATGTGTGTAGGTATGTATCTTCTCAATAAAAGAAAATCAGATAAAGGGAGCTGAATCTTCACATACATATATACATACGTATAGTGTAATGCAGACTGTACTGAGCCTAGTGACACTGCACTCCTATGAAGTTATTCACACATATATATAATTTGCAGGTTCAGATTTAAAAGACTGATTCAGAATTAATTGGGGGAAATTTGGGGGTTTTTTTTCCCCTTTCTGAAAGCAGCTCTTTTTGCTTTACTACAAGAACATTATGCTATTGCTTCTGCAGCTGCAGAAGCTACCACAATTGTAATTGCCTGTCATGCAGTGAAGAAATCTAATTAAAACCATTTATATTTGCACATATTAACCAGTCTCTTTAAATTCAGACAAAAGACCTTACCACAAGCTAAAACGTAAGTACAGAGTGCGGTCTGCAATTCAGTAAGAGAAACAACATGTGCTTCTAGATAATTACACTTACCTCCATTTTCCTGCTATTACCAATTAGCTTTAACCATGAACTTAAATGGCTATGCAAATCACTATACCTGGCCACTACTCCAGACACACTCAGACTGCTAGCATGATATTGGGCAAAGCACTTCATCTTTTACATACTTAATATGATGACATTTTTTGTGTTGAGGGCAAATTGCTGATTGCAGCATGATTTAGCGGTGCAAGATACAATAATTATAAAATATATTTGATAAAGTGCAAGGAATAACCTGCCGTTTCATCTCAAGAGACACAGGGTTCTTGAGCAGTTTTACAGATAAGACCAGAATATTCCTTTGGAACCTTCTTCACTACTTCTTTTAGAACAATTAATATTTCAGTTATTCCTTAGGAAAAAAAATCTACAGAAAGCTCTAGTGTAAATAGGCAGGCAGGGCACTAAACCAGAACGGCTTACTAAGTAGCCTACTGCACAAGCTCATCTGGTAGAGTTTCCTGCACTTCCCTAATGTGCTGCCTTCACTCAAGTCCTTACTCTGTTTCACACTTGCTAGTGTTGACTGGACAGGTGGAGGAGTTGTGCTGTGCACCAGTTCAGCACTACTGCCATCACCACAGCCCTTCTTGCTTCCTTCAAGGAAACAACACTGCTAGACTGAACCCACTGAAGAAGTACTGACACCTTTACCATTTCACGTTTCAGTATTTAAGAAATAGGCCAATAATAAACCAAAAACTGTATTTTACAGCCATGACAGACAGACTTCCTTAAGTCCATGGGCGACTGTAAGAATATGGTTTCTTTACCCATTTTTTGTGCCACTTCTTCAGGGTTCCAGGCCACCCTCATGTCTTGTGTTTATCCATCAGTGATCCAGCTCTCTGTACAGCCCTGCCCAGCGCCCATGTGCCCGTCTGGGCGAAGGGGCGAGGCTTCGAAGCTGGACGAGGGCTGAGCTCTTCATTACCTCCACACGTACCTGCACCCACACGGTCTGGCGCAACCCTCAGCGACAGACACCTCCTCAGAGGCCGCCTGGGCCGCTGGGCACCGAGCCCGCCAGCACTGTGCTCCCTGTCCGGCTGTCCCTGTCCGGCTGTCCCTGTCCCGCTGTCCCGTGCAGGAAGGTGCCACTGCCCATTAGGTGCCCGCATCCATCATCCACCCGTGCCCTCAGAGCTCACCCCGCACACCTGGGCGCAGGTCAGCGCTCAGAATCACAGAACCGATCAAGTAGGAAAAGACTCCGAGACCATCGAGTCCAGCCTGTGGGCGAACACCACTATGTCAACTGACCATGGCACTGAGAGGTCTTTCCTTAAACAACTCCAGGGACAGTGACTCCACCACCGCCCTGGGCAGCCCGTGCCGATGTCTAATCGCTCTTACTGCGAATAAATTCCTTATGACGTCCAACCTGGATGTCCCCTGGCACAGGTGGGGACGGGGTGAGGCGGCGCGGGCCCTGCGCGGTACCCGCGCGATGCGCGCAGCTCGCGCCCGCCCTCAGCGCGGAGCAGCCGCCGCGGGGCCGCCCGGTCCCGCCCAGCCCGCCGGGGGCGGGGATTGGGCGAGCCCGCC
>VZTJ01001073.1:2444254-2633328 GCA_013397795.1 Orthonyx spaldingii | reverse complement strand
TGCCTGTTATATAGATATATATATATATATATATATATATACACACACACACACATATATATAAAACTGCAATTATTCAATTGACTAAGCATGTCATTGAAAAAGTGGACTGAAGGCCCGGACTATAACGAATCGGATTTTATTCTTCATGGTGGAAAGGCTAGAAAGAATTTGAGGTCATCACAAGTCTGCAGGAATTTTAGAATTCCAGTGATGGCTATGAGATTTGTAGGTCTACCCTTAGAATACATTAGTAAATCATTTTCTGTAATGGAATTGAATGTAAGAAGTCAGATAAAATATTTTAATATAGAAATATAATGTTACTAAAATGTTATTAAAAATGGTTTTAATTTGAAAAGGTGTAACATCTCCAAGTAGTGTCCCTTACTTGTACAGATTGCTGCATACTGCAGGTGTTTAAAGGGCTGCTGTTGTGGTGCTTGGAGGTGATGCTTGGCTGATCTCATGGGGATGATTCCTGAGTTAGGAAGAGCAGGAAGATAATAGACATGGAGTAATACAGACTGAGTTGGACAGCGGTTCATTCAAGGGAGAGTGTAGTGAAGCCCTCTCCTATTTTTTTTCCTCCCCATGCAGAGCAATGAGAAGGCGACCACTTCAATGACAGGGAATATTTGTTCTACTTGCTAATTGAAATGACTGCTGTTGTCAGATTTGTGCATGCTATATGGGCAAGAGACTTACTTTCAATGTCTGTTACTTATTTTAAGATGGGTTTCAGTTTCTCACATTTCTCACGGAGTATAATTGTAGTGAAATAGATCTTAATTGAGAAAATGTCAATTTCTGGTTGCATTTGAGAAGGACACCTCCATAGATGTTGGTTATTTTGCTTTATTTTTAAATGTCTAGGAAAGTGAGCAGCTCATAAAGTTTTTGCATAATTTCAGACACTGTAGTGTTTTCTGGGTGTTAAAATAAAAACTTGTCATTCAAATACACATTTGAATACCCTGTATTGATAGATAACACAGAGAACAGAAGTTTTCAGTTCCCCTGGAGTTGCTAGATGAAGCTTAAAGATTAAGTAGCAAAAAAAGGGTAAAAGAACATACAAGTCTCCACACAGGACAATAAACATAACTGAAACTAGTGGATAAACAGATAATGAGGAATACAGTGGGTTTTTTGGCAAAGTTCTCTAACAAGAAGCAACAGCACATGCTCAAAGAAAAGTTCAAGGAAAAGTCACCTGTAATATTGAGGCACTCGTTGAGTATGACCACCAGAAACCTCTTTTAAATGACCCTCTCAGACCATAAAAGGGCTTCCAGTCAGAGACAGATGCATCTAAATTAGTTCTAGGAAAAATGATGTTTGTGTATTAACTAGGAAGTACACTGTATTGAATATGTATGATCATGATGGAATAAACACCCTGTTGTAGTTTCACAAAACACATTTGATTAGAGGGGATATCCTCTGAAAGTGTCCAGCACTGTAATAAAGAATGCCTGCTTTCCACTATTTCAAATTGTGTTTATTTTCCAGCTGATTTTGTTATCACTATACTGCTGATAAATGAGACAGAGTAGAGATTTTGAGTTCATCTCACTATGTGCACTGTGAGTGTGTGGTAAAATCCCATGGTTTTAAAAGCACAGTAACTGAGTTGGTCTTTGTTTGGAACTGTGTTTTGCCAACATAAATGCCAGGCTGTGGTGTTGTGATGTAAACTGTTTTTCCCTGATAGTCTGAGATCTGCAATCCTTAACTGGCCAAACCAGTTTTTGCTTAACAGAAGCAAGTGGTTTAGGTCCTTATTGTTTCTGAAGAGAGAAGAAAACAAAATACACAAGCAAAAAAACCCGAGCCAACATTCTTAGTTGTATTTCACCTTTGAACCAAACTTCCTTCCTAGATTTTAGGTATTCCTGTGAATAAATAGCTTTTATGTTTGATAACTCAGTATCTATAATGCTGAATCCTTAAAAGACCATCAGAGAGAACACCATTCAGGCAATATCTTCCTATCCTTAATGAATTAGTTTTGGTTGTTTTCACTATAAAATGTGTATGTTGTTTCACTTTACATCTATAGTCATACAGTTTTTCTTAGAGTAATTCTGAGTAATGATTTACTAAGCCTTCTTTGAAAAAGCTTATTGGATTTGATGCTCATTTATTGCACAAACCAGATTACTATTGCCTACATCATGTTCTTCATGATATGTTTCACTCTCTGTAGCATACTTAAGAATTGGAAACTGGAAACAGGGAGTTAATACTGGAAATAGAAATACTGTTACTAACCTATGTCATAACTGGATTTGATGTTTTGGACTGAAACCAGCTTGGAAAGAAAACATTTGGGATCTTATGAGTAAGTCCTTTCAGCTGCCAATAAATTAAAGTGAAGATGAAGTATATGTGTCCAATATTAAAAAGCGTTTGCCAGTGGTGTTGATGTTGACTAACACAAATGGTTAGAGCATGCGCTTCCTGGAAGTGGCTGCTATTAGAAGGCTGTGCTTGGAATTTTCATCCGAAAAAGTGTCCCTTCACTTTGGGTACTGTACAAGCACTCACTACTACAGTTTTTGCTACAAAGAACATAGTGCATTAATACGAACATCTCCCATACTGATATGATTTCAAAATAACCACTGCTCTTTATCTTCAATTTCTTCATGTTTCATCCATGAAGCAAGGTTAAGACTTCAGGGCAGGAGTGTTAATTAGTTATATTTCCATCATGTAAGGCACTGGGTATTAATTGAATAAAAAACACATTTGAAAGTATTTTTGCAAGATTTATGATCCTTTCAGTTGAAAGAGCAATCTTGTTTCTTCCTATCATTCAGAGAAGAAAGATTCTCTGAACTACTCTTAAGTATCCATCAACTTTATCAAATACCCTTGCCAGTATCTCTGAACTCCTCTTTCTGACGTTTCCCAATAAATTGAAGAAAATTACCAAGCAGTTTGATTTTGATCCTTGTAATGGAATTGCTTTTTTCAGCTTTACTGTGGAAAATGTTATTTCCTTTTTTCTTTTTTCTTTTTTTCCCCCCCTTTAATATTAGTTCAGTGACTTTCAGGCAGTAGTTGGAAAATTGACATTGGTTTCAAATAATAGTCATTCTCACTCTTCAGTTCTTAGTAGCCTGGCATTAGACAATTATTGGATAATTGTACAAGTTGGGTTTTTTTTATACCTGATGAAGGTTAGAAATTGGACAGAAGAGTATCCATCAATACTGCTGTCTGGTTGCTGTGGAGCAACGTTAACTCCCCTGTATATTATAACCAGCTTTTTGTGAACTCTTGTAGATGTTTGTCATTCCTCAACTGATTGTTTTGGTGGGAAAGGGAAATAGTTTTGACTTGACTTGGAGCAGGAACAAGAAAATAATTACGTTTGAGGAACAAGGCACAATTGCTGCTTCATTAATTGTGATAAGGTTTGGCAATTTTTGACAAGTATGTGTCAACAAATATGGTGCTTGAAGTGGTTTATGTTTGAAATGTTACTGCTAAAGTAGCCTTACAGATTTAGAAAAAAAGCATTAAACCCTCAGCTTTAAGGTCTTCTTAAGGTGTATGTACATTATTTTGTCTTGATCTCCTAGCTCTTGCAAGAACTCATTTCAAAGAGGTTTTGTAGTTCATATTCTATTCTTTTTTCTTAAAAAGTCTTTCTTTCTGATAACCATAGATGTTGAAAAGATGAGCTAAAGGTGGGAGAAGAGGAATTCTGCTTAGTGCACCACCTTGCTCACTGGCCCTGACAGATAAAGGAGGAAGCATATGTGATAACTTTGTTTTTGGTAGAGTGGAGGGCCAAAAATTACTATGGACAGGGAGACAAGTAATGCTGGGATCTTGCACCTCAGAAAAACTGAATTCCAGAGAGGAAATGTACCACCGTGTGGCAAAGAAGGGGAATGGGAGTACTCCTCAATCTGTCTTGCAGATTTGTCATATCCACAGGTTCTTGACTGTTGTCTGTGAAGCATCTTGCATCTTAAACCTGTTATTTTAGGCTCTGCATATGATCAGGTAGGCTTCAGTGCTTCTGCTTCTGTCTGGGTAATCTTTTTTCAAAGCCTAATTCATCAACGATAAGAACAGAAGTGGCTTCTTATTTTCGTTTCGAGAATAACTTAAAAAAAAAAAACAACCCACAAAAGAACAAGCAGACAAAAATCCACAGAAAAATACAAACAACCAAACAAAACAACCAGACAAAATCCCCACATCAGCTTAATTCATCAAAAGTGTTTTATTGAGGCCACAGGCATTCATTTCATTTTAAAATTTTGAATACCTATTTTTCTTCTTATTAGAGAAAATTTGTTAAAAATAAGGAAATAGAGAAGCACCAACACAAGGTAACTTCCAAAGAGTTTGTGTGGGTCATTGGCAGAAAGGAATGTTGCATTTTACTCTTATCTTTGGTGCTTCACCTGCTAAACCACTGTTTCTCTTCACATACTTTCTTGTAAATGTTGTTCTTCAGGTGTCTCTCAGGACCTTGCTACAGCTGGTAAGCAAAACTTCATGCCATCGTGCTGCTGCTTTTCAGTGGATTATCAGTAGGCTGTGTGGGCCTGTATGATTAACTTGTGCCATCCAGTTAGGAATTATCTGTATCAGTAAAATTCCCTCTCTTCTTTGGCTCCTTTTTTGAATGAGGCAAATGCCTTCTGTGCTGTGAAGTAGCAGGATTCTGGAGGGCTTGACTGCAGCAATTGGCTTTTGATACTAAAATATAGCTGATATGAAGAGGAAGCTTAGCCTAAAATCTGAATTGGTGGATAAAATTTGCATATATTAAAATTAGTTTTGTAGAAGAAGTAAACTTTTCCTCTGTATTTCTTTTTAATGTGGACTTCTTTAATGATTTATTAAATATGCTGTCTGTGTTGTCAAGTTGGAGACTTCCAGCTGTTCAAGTCCAATGTTATGCTAGAATTTCCTCTTGATGATGAAAATCCTTGTGACAGTCAGTGACCTTTTTATTTTCTTCTTTATGCTAAGAATTGATTCCTTACTTTTTCCTTAGTGATAACTTTGTTTTTATAAAAGCATGGCATGAATAACATTAAATTCTTTTAAAATGCTAAAATAAATGTCTTTAAAAGTTACTTTATACACTTTCTATTGACTTTTGCAGAGGTCATGCAAATGGAAAATTTCTTATGTAGATACCGTATTGCAGTTAATGATATAATGGATTTGCATTTTATGTAGCTACTCCAAATATTAAAACTGTGAATTTGTGCTCATGTTTTACTGTTACATTTGGCATGAGTTGTGCCTATAAACTGCAGTGCTTGTATGACTAGTTTTGAACCAAAATAGTGGATTTAATTTTGAAATTGCTGGGCTACACACAACAGGATCTGTAATAGCTTAGTATGTCTAACACACACTTGCATTATACATTGCTGAATAACTAGCACTGATAATTTACATTATAGTTGAATGTTTTTTATTCTTATGTGCACATAACTTTCCTTTACACATTGCTCTCTATAAGATTTTGAGGTGTTATCCTCGTTGGCTGAGCTGTTGATATCCTGTACCTGAGGAGGAATAAAAAATTGTGTTTGTTTTCTTATACATATGCTAAATTATAACTGCTCAGTGTGAAGCTTGCCATTCTATGGCAAGACGAAGTCTCAGCTTTAAATGGATTTTTTTTTTTCTTTAATTCTACTATAAAATTGAAGCTGCTTATTGGAACAGGTTTTATGACCTCAGGAAGGCACATTACAATTTGGTTTGAAGACTACATCATGCAGCTTTAGGGAACATGTTTTCTTTGTGGGTGTTCTGCTCACATCTGACCAAGTCATACGCTATATAGAAGTTGTATTTTGCCCATACTCACAACATTATGAGAGCTTGACATAAGTTTTAAAAGGGTACACAAGTATACCATTCCCAGTTGTTGAAGTTTGTGTATATAACATTTGCCAACAAAATCACTGCTTGATTGAGTACGTGGTTTTCATGGAAGCTTTCAAGATGGTGATGTCCAGCTCTGTCCTTGTTCCTGCTCATTTGCTGTCTGTTCCTTTTGTCTCCTAGGCAGCCAGATAATTTTTGTCACCCTTTCAAGGCAAGCTGTGTGTCTTCAGTTCTTCTGTGGATACAATGGAGCTGTCTGTCAATTCCACACTGGTCAGTGTGGCTTAAGATGGGAGATGGAGTTAGGAAAAGGCTGAATGTTAAATGTTGGCAGTGTTTACTAAACCAAGCAGCGCAGTACACTAAAAGTGTTTCTGTGGGATGAAGTGGTTGGCATTGAGGATCCAACATGAATTCTATAATAATTTTGGGAAATACTACTTCTGCCTAGGTTAGTCCATGGACTAAATGTTCACTTGCCTTTGGAGCAGATAGTCTAGTTCAGTTTAGTTTAAAAGAGGTCAAGTTTGTGTTTTTAGACACCATTGCACAGCACTTGCCGAAGCATGTGAAGTGCAGATAACTGGGAGGCTGAGGGGGCCCTCTCTGATCTGAACTACAACACTGTGTAGATGCATATATTATCTCGCTGCTGGAGTTGGAAGTGTATGGGATGGAATTTGGGAGCCCACAGAGTCTGTTTCTCATTCTACTTCCTGTAGTATTGGCAAGGGATTAAACTTCTTTCCATGTGGAAATGAGTGCTTTGGACTGAAAGTCACAGGTAATGGTAAACAGGTAAGTTTTGATTTTTTTGTTGTAGAAATGCTGTGTTTTCTTTTAAAATGTAAGAAGTCAAGTATTTAAAATGTTTGCCAAGTGAATATATAGCTTGTGATAGCAGATGCTCAAAAGTCAGAACACATGTCAAATGAAGATTACCCCTGGGACTGTAACACTGCCCAGCAGTGCTAAAAAGCTCTTCCATATGAACTGCTTTGTTTGGAATGCACATCTCTAGTAAACCAGAGCTTTTTGTGAGCTGGAGAAACAATAGGAAAAAAAGTAGATTGTAGTGATGATTTTAAATTTTGCTTGCATTTTGAGATACTTTGGGCCTGATTTATAGGCATGCTGGATAATCAAAATAGCAGCTGAATTTATATTTTCAAAAACACGGTTCCAGGTAAAGTTCTGTTAAAAGAACTGACTGAAAAACTAGGCACTGAGTGTCTGAAATTGGGCAACCAAAGTTGGTGGGCATTTATTTTACCCTTTAGGCTTTCATAATTTTTGTGCTATTTAGAATAGCTTTTAGAATAGTGATCTTACAAAATCATTGCAAAATTTACATTTATTGTATGTAGTCTTCCCATATTATGGACAGAGCTGCATAAACATGTCTATGGGGAAAGGTAAGGTTTTTATGTTCAGTGTAGAATGTAGGTGGTAAGCATTTAATGGGTCATAGGATGAGGGTAAAAAAGGGGCAATTGTCCATCTGCTGAATGGATCAGAAATACTGCTGGAGAAAATAGAATAAAGCAGAGGAAAGAATATAGTCACAAGAAGGTATGTGTAAAGGCTAAACTCAAGTTGCGTGGCTTTCAAACCTTAACTGCTGCATAGCTTGGTTTTACAGATACATATTTAAAGCTTTGGGAGCTTTGCAGCAAGTTCTGTAGAGCTGTTGGTGCTTTGTAATCTGCATTTTGGTGCACTGTGAGACAAGGATAAGGATGGGGTTGGTAAGAATAGAGACGGAATGCAGGGTGGTGTGACCATCGTGGTGATGTCTTGGATTTCCAAGTATGCATATGTTTGTGCACTTTTTGGGAAGAGGACTTTAAAAATACCCACTGGCAGTTTTGGATTCATTTGTGAGGAGGGCTTTTGGAACAGGTTTGTGCTGCTTGGGTCACTTAGTTTTGTGTTCAAAAAACCGACGTAATGAATTCACATCCCTGGAAGTTGGCTTGTGGGGTTGATCTAAAGGTGTTATCCTGCATTTTATTGCTGTTCTCAAAATATTCTTCTTAGGAAAGGTGTTTTGATTTGCTGTAGGGTTTTTTTGGTGGGGTTTTGTTTGTTTGTTTTTTAATTAATGGAATACTGTTTTTCAGATACAGATTTGGTCATTTGAGTAAATAGCTAAACTAAGAGCAAGTGCTCAAGAAAGGTACCTCCTTTTCACTCCCCACCAGCTGAATCCTTTCTCAGGTTTTCTTTTTGTGTTTGTGTGAGGATTTTACACATTCCTAAACCTGCAGGCTCATCCTGAATTGTGAAAATCGAGGTTTGTTGTTTTGGTAGTATCTGCTCCTATAGAGTTGATAATACAGGTCAGAAATGCCAAGCGCTTCTACCCTTTGTCATGGTAATAGTAGGAGTCAGGTGATGACTTACCTTTTTCCCCTGGGTCTTGCTAGCTTGCTTTTAGTGGTAATCTGAAAAAGAAGGACACCATGTGATACCAGTTGGTAAATTATCTATATTGCAGTCAAAGCACTAATGTCAGGGCATTCAGTAAAACCAGCAATGCAAGTGTGTTCATTTCAGGACAGGTATTCATGCTCATTTCTTCCCTCTGTCTCTTTACCTTAGCTTCACTACGTATCTGTGAATGTGCAACCTTTTTTGTCTCCCTTCCCCTTCTAGTCTGTCTAAGGTGTGAGTTCTCTGGTTCAGAAACATGCTTTGTGGGATACATACCATAATTTCTGTAGTAAATATTCATACAAGTGTTGATGCTGAATTAATAATTATTTTTTTTGCTTTAATTTTTTTCTTGCCCTCTTTTCTAAAATGCTACCAGTTATTTTCCCTTTCAGTGGTTCACTTGACTGTTTTGTATGAAACTTTTTCTCTAAATCCATAGAATCATCTTGAGTAATAAAGCTCGCTCTGTTTCATTTGCATCATTGCTTATAAAGGAGAGAAAACAGGTCAAGTTATGCCCTGAAAGAATATCTCCTCATTTATTTAGGATTTTTCAAATACTGTTAAAAGCATAATAGAAATGTGGGAGTAAGAGAATGGATGGAAAAGTGTACGTGATGGTTTAGGGAATGGTTTAATTTAGGGAACAGCTCCTATTAAAAAGCGCAGCCATACCTTCTGAGTCTCTTTCCCTGCCAGCACTCAATGCTTTAACTTGGTAGTACAGGTTTTGGAGTGGCTTAGTTGTTACAAGAATGAGAGTTTTGTAGTTGTTGTTTTAATTGCTACTTTAAAAATTACCATGTTTGTGTCCTCTGACCCATACCCGTTATGGCCTGAAACTTGGTTGAAAAATGATAAGGAACGGACAAGCTGAATTATAGTACTGCAAGTGTGCAGTGTGTTGCTCCAAACATTGATATTAGGCCTGCTGTCAGGCTTAATAGTATTGTCATTCTACCCTGTGGTGTTAAGATTGTGTATTTCAGCTAAGTGCCTTCAAACAGTCTAAAACTCTGTTGTGCAGAGGAGTCAAGTATGCGGGATGTGCAAATTTCTTGTATTGAAGTGCTTATGACCTGAAGCAGTGGTTCCCAAGCTGTTGCTTGTGATTAGTTGGGATGCCATTATTAGACATGGAAAATTGTCAGGCAGTTTTCTATGCAAGTACAAAATAAAGTCTATGAAGTGAGAAATGTTATTTTCTAAATAAAGTAATTTATTCAGCTTTTTGTAGCTTAAGCCACTTCTGGTAGTGGTTACAAAAATGTGAGGAATTTTTCTTTATTGTGCCCTTATTGTTACTTTTTTTTTCAGGCCACAATCAGAACAATTCCTTTTACTCACTGGATTAGTTTTATTCAATTCTACTTTTGCTTTCAGTGCCCTAATGTCTTTAAATATTTAATATACAAGAAATTTTCTATCTTCTTGAATACACGGCCTGAAGGGAGGAAGAATTTCTGAAACTATCCTACTTGAATGTACAAGAAGAAAATGCAATGTGCAACCAAGCTGTTTATCTGATTACATAGCACTGAAATGCACTTCATTGAGCCCTGCTTCTGCACAGGCTGCTGAAGTGATCTGCCAGTGATTTTTGGAGCTGATACGTAGCTTCAAGTCCTGCTCGCTTAAAAAAACCAAATAAAACTGCAGCTCAGATCTTCGCATTACTGGGAGAGTAGAAGTGATTTAATGGTTGATAGAGTGGTTTGGTATTTAGAAAATCTACAGGAATATATGTAATTTTCTCTTCTTGATTTATGCACGTATTGCCTCACAGGTTTGATACATCTTTGCCTCTGAGCTGCTCAAGGGAGCACTGGTTTGTGCTTTAGTTGGGGAGAGACTCATGGGAGAAGCTCTTTGCACACTGTGGTAAAAGCCATGGCAAAGCCAAAGGTTCTGCAAATTGCTAAAAATGTGTAGATATTTCTGTTACTTTTTAATACACACTTGTGTGAGATCTTCCTTCTTTTCTTTTTTTTTTATGCAGGTCAACTTTGTAGTGTGCCAACTGTTTGCCTTGCTTGCGGCTGTTTGGTTTCGAACATACCTTCATTCAAGCAAAACTAGCCCATTTATAAGACATGTTGTTGCAACACTCTTGGGCCTTTATCTTGCACTTTTTTGTTTTGGATGGTAAGTTGCACTTAAATTCTTTTCTCAGGAACTTGTAGATTTTTATTTCTATGTTATAAAGAACCTTATCGCCTAATTCTGTGGGGTTTAGTAGCTTAAATATTCTGATGATTTGCACAAATTTTGGACGATTATCTATTTGCAAACTGGTAACTGCCATACTGGCTGCCTGTGGTTTTGGGAAGATGAAGCAGGTGCAGTTTGTTTAACTTGTACAACTTTTTTTCTGTAAACTTGCTGGAGAATTATTCTCTTGAGTCACAGCACAGATGTGGTGACTAAGATAATTCCCCATAAATACTCATGGCCTGAGGTAACTCAGTGTCTTTTTCTGAATATTGAATATAATCTGACTTTTTTTAGGAAGAGTGGCTGGAACTGTAAAATATATCTGATGATACTCCTAGTAGTGTAAAACACCTGTAAAGGAGCTGGCTTTGACCTCAGACTGTTTCATGGTTTCTTTTCTTTCTTTAATGATTTGGAGGGGAGATATTGTTGTTTTTCAAACACGTATTTTGTGTGACTGCTGTTTGCATCTCCTGACCTTTTCACAATATAGCAAGACAGAATGTTAGTAAAGTTAGAAGAGGGTATGCATTTAGTCTGATGAATTTTTTTTTCCTTCAAAAAATAGCTTGCTAAATGACTTGCATCTTCCCAATATGGTTTAAGTGCCAGTTTCATTTTATGTCATTGTAAACAAGGTGCTTACTTAGCTTCAAGTGTATAAAAGACTTACTTGTACTGACTGTTGTAGTGTTACTGAACTAGGGAGAATTAATCAAGCTGTTGTGCAGGTGGGAAGATGCACACAGTGTGTGCATGCATCTGTCTCTGCACATGCAGAGAGTTGGCCTCTACGTTGGCATGTTGCACAGACTTCTCAACATTAATTGATGTATATTGTTTTTAAATTTTAGGAAAGGAAAGCAGTAACTTTTATTCTTTAGATTTACATGCACAATTTACTTTTACATGAAACTCTACAACTCCCATACATTTCTTAAATATTTGGCCATGGTATTCTGCTTTGAGAGAATGATCTAATCTCAAAGACTTCCAGTCTTAGCACCACAAATAAGGAGAATGATATGGAAGATAGGTGCTACTATATGAGGATTTTTTTGAGAGCCGTGTAAGCTTAGAAGCACATTCTGTATCCATTGCTTTAGAAGCAGAAATCATTAATTGTAACTTGTAATTAGAAAGTGTTATTAATGTATTCATGTATGAATTTTGGGTATGGGAGATTTTGGAAAGAAACAACCTAGACATAAATAAAATTTGTGGGAACCTCTCACTGGCAATATGCCCTGGAAAAAAAATAAGATATATTTTCTTCCATAGTAGAAATCCACATTATTCTAGTTTGCTTTGGATCGTACTCAAATCTATTACATTAGCAATTAATGTCTATTTTGCAGTTATGGAACTAAAAACTATTCAAAAATGATGAACATAATTTGAGATGTTAAAAGTGCACATTCTTAAAGAAATTGGTACTTCTGTTATACTTCTGCCAATGCTTTTTCCTTTTGGTTAAGTATATATTAAATAAGCAGGTTTTTTGAGGGTTTTGGGTTTTTTTGTTCCCCTCCCCAAGCAATCAAGTATTCATACAGGTTACAAGCCCTGATACACCTTCAATGGCTCTTGGAGTGTGCTATAACATGTGTTATAAACATACATAACAAGAAGGAAACTGTTACTGTTTTGTTATGTGGTGTTACTAGTAAATGTAGGTTTGTAGATAAAGTCACGAAAACTTAAATGTGGGAAGGAGTTTGGAATCTGCACCCTTTAAGAGCATTTAGTAGTAGTTAGGTTGTCATCTTCAATTTCAAGTGTGTTTTCAGTCACTTTTGTGATACTTGTGGTGGTGGTAGTGGAAAGGAAGAGAAGCAATAAATCCGTTGACATAATAGCAAATAGCATAAAAGACCCAGAGTATGTACCCTTTGTACATAGTTAAAAATTACTGTTCCATGTGGTATTTCAAGATATCCCTTTGAAAAGTTGAATCAAAGATCAATCATATTGCCATTGTTAACTGCTCTGAAAGAGAAATGTTTTCAGTGACTGTAATCCTGATATGGTACTCCATGTCAATCCACACTCTTTTAGGCTTTGATATCTTAGTATCCTTTCTCTGTATAAGAAGCAAACCTCTTAAATTTTTGTCATTTCCCTAATGCCTGTCTTTGCTACACAATACGGCTAATACTTGGCTGATAAGAAAAGAAAGTAAATACATTTTAAATTGACAGTTACTATATTAAAATGCACATTTGAATTTTAGGTAGTCCTGTCGTAGATGAGACTAACTAGGAGTGAGGCATGGGAGCATGTACAGAGTGGATCTTCTGTAAAAAGTGAAGATTTTCAAGGTCAATTCATGTCCAAGTGACTTGTCTTGCCTCAGTTCATCATGTGCAGGCTTTGAAGGATTTCAGTTGGATACAACTGGTTTTCTTGTTGAAAGCCTTTTAAGTCATTTCCTCGTGAGTAGAGGAGGAGTGAAATTAGGAAATTGTTGGTGATAAGCTGAAAGAAAACAGCATCACTGTAGCAAAATAATAGCTGCTTTTTATGGGGAAAAAATTCCCAAATTAGATGAGTGTGTGACTTGAGCATATGTAAGTGTGGTACTGAGGCACTTAAGGTACCAGAATGAAAAAAAAATCAAGTTACTGAAGATCAGCTCTTTTCCCTGTTCACTGGCACTGCTTTGATACCAGTGCTCTACAGCTCACTGAAGTATAACTCCTTCAAAGACCAAACCAAGCCTCCAGAGCCATAGTGCTGGGATAGCTGTGGTGGTAAGCTGTGGAAAAGAAACAAGAAGTGCTTAGAACACCTTTAGGAAATAAATCTGTGGTTTGTTGGTGTTTTTTTGGTGGGGTTTTGGAAGTGATCTGCCAGTGATCACCACCATCCTTTTATTAGTTATTGACCACCTGGGACAAAGAGACTGGCTGGACACAGTCACCATTTCTGTTGAGTGGGAAATCTTACCATATTGTGGCTACTAACAAATTGTTGGCCTTATCTGAGATACCCATTGTGGTAGATGGGTAGAAAGATGAGCATGGAAATTAAACCACAAAACTTTCATGTTTATAATTATTTACACAGGAAATAATGCCAAATGTAAGTATTGTGAGACATTCTTTGTATTTTAAGAATTAGCAACACTTACAATATCCCTGATTGAGCTGGAGCGTTCTAGCTAGGTGTCTAGTTTTTGTTCATTACTGCTTTCTGTGCTATGCTAAGGGAAGAAGTTGTCAACAGAAGGAAGGGTAGCAGAAAACCTAAATAGAATAAAAGGGGGTTTTTCTTTGGGTACAGTGATGGTTTTAAACTTTGAACCTCTTTAATTTCACAATAAATGCATGCAGTTTATTTTCATTAAAGAAAATGCTGTGAGGGTTTACTTTTTTTTTCTCCTAGGTATGCCTTACATTTTGTTATACAAAGTGGAATTTCCTACTATATCATGATCATAATAGGAGTGGAAAATATGCACAAGTAAGTTTCCATTCAAAATTTTATTTTGCATTTACCAGAATGATACTGTTGAGGTTTATTTTAGTAATGGTGCATATATACTATAATTCTAGTTGTATCATAACATTTCAGTATTTGAATTCTCTAACCATGGTTTTATTTTCAGGAGAAAAGATAGCTTATTTGGGATTTTTTGCCAGCTTTTTGAACTATCTGAAGCTTGTTAAAATTAATACCCCACTGAGATATCTTTTGTGTTCTACATATTCTTATTTTTTCACCATTACTTAATCCTAAGTATTTCTGTGTGTTTACAAATGACAAATGCAATTTAAAAACAGCCAGTGCTAGTAGAAGGAAGATGTCTGAAGGGTAGAGAATTTGTATGAGAAATTTCTCTAGGTACTAAATGTGTATAATTCCCTTTTTTTTGATAACAGTATGAATGCTGTCTTAGGTTAAGAATGCATTTATAAAACACATATGGCATTATTTTAAGTTTGGATGATTGATTATATTAACAGTATCTGAATCCATATAGAATAACACTTGTTTCTCTTTTTCAGTCGTTCTTAAAAGCAGGGAAGTAATTTGTTTTGTTACTGTATGCATATGTTTTACTATTTCACTAGCCTAGAGATCAGAACCAAATTAGCTTCCCACTGTGTTAATTCCTGCATAAATGTTTGGTAAAATGGTAAGTCCTTGCTTGAATAGGTTCCTGAAGTATGTGGGGCTGTTAGAAAAGATGCTAGTAGAAGAAACAGAGGAAAACTGCTTTACACAGAAAACACAAAGCCAGGGTGGCCTTAGTTCATGATCCTACCTATTAGAACACTCTGCTGAATTGTACTGTGATAGTGAATGTAATTTTATTGTCTTTTGAAATATCCCATATTAGGTTCTTATCTTCAGGATTTCCTTCAAATCCTGGCGTATTCAAACTACTGCAGATGTGAGAGAACCTCATTTGGTTGGATGGCTGGTTTATACACAAACAGTTTCTTTGATTACAGGTTGTTGTAAAGGAATTTGTTCATGTCAATTTCTCTTTAGACATTCAAGAATGTATGCTATAACTTGTGTTACTTAATATTTTAAAAGAAATTATTAATATGGTTAAATGCAGTAAAGGGAGGTACCAGTCAGGAATACTTCAGTCTTTAACAATTTATGTAGGTTTCTCGTAAATGGCAATCCATCAGTGGTTTACATTCCTAATGGCATGAGACAGGTAGGCAGATTTCCTGCATTGGGGCAAGGGAGCACTAATTCTTGATCCTCCTAATTCATACCAGCCGGTTTAACTGCGTGACCTGATCTGCTGAGATTTTGCTGTGTTATACACAGCTGTTACTGTGCAGCTGGGAGGCCAAACCTAGATTTGATTACAGAGCTTATGTTGCTTTGTCACCATATGAATTGGTCTGCCAGTGGATAAAACTAAAAAACTCTTCTTTCAGTGGAAGAAAAAAATGTAACAGAGTAATCTGTTACTTTAAATTGTGAACAGAGTCTGGATGCTGTATGGAAATCTCCAGGAACCACTTCTAATAGGTGATATGGGCAAGGCTGTACAAGGTTGGTTCCTTCCATTGCTGGAGTACCCCAGAAACAATTATGCCTGTACTTTTAACTGGGGAATGCACCATGTACTCTAAATGTTCTGTCAGTAAAATGCCACTTATGGCTGTTTGGCAGTCTGAATAGAAACTAATGTGAACTCCCCTCCCCACCTAAGTGTTTGTCTTCAGGCTATGAATGTGTCTCATGGAGCCCAGGGGAGATGGAAAATTAAGTGCTGTACAGTAGAGTGCAGCTGGTACCAGCTGGCCTCAGGACTGGAGAATGTCAGTGTTTCAGTGGGGATGTGTGTATATGTACAACTACTCATACCACTTGTATGTACCTGCATAGCTCCAGGTTTGGAATTTACTTTGTCTATTGTAGAGGGACCCATTGGCTGGCAGTCCTAGTTAGAGGTTACCTGCATTGTTCCACGAGCATCTTAACCTTGGAGTCAAATTTCAAATACCTGTATGTGATGTAAATATGGATTCATGTGAATTTTGTATTGGAAAAACACTTGTGTATTGTACAAAATATTTTTGTCTATTATCTAAATTCAATCACTGACCTTCTTTTTTTCCCTTCCCTGCTTGCTGTCCTGCAGATTTCATGAGTGTGTGGATAGGAAAAACATTATTCCTCTCCTTATTTTCCCTACCCTCTAATATAGCTCCTCAGTCTTTCCAGCCTCTCTAAAAATTTCTTAAACAAGTAAGAGACAATTAAATTTTTTACACTGCTTTCAGTTCAGTTGCTGTGCGCTGGGTGTACAGGCTTCCTTACCCTCTGAAGCAAGGAGAGGTTTTTGGTAAACTTTTGCATTCTCCAAAGCACTTTTACCTTTCATGGTAGCTGTTATGTGAGCTCTTCTGTGGTTCTATTTTGTTTTGATAGACATACAATTCTTTGTACTGTTCCTGTGCTCAAGTATGTGATCTGTTTGAACATGGTAATGTGAAGAGATAATTGAATGTGAGTAAGCAAACCTTGGTTGTAACTGGTCTGGTATCTGTGGAGGGGCTTCCTGGTCATACCCTTTGTTGGGATTTCAGAATGTTTGACCTCCATAAATTCCCTTGTGCTCCTAGGCAGAGCCAGGACTGAGTAATGCCTTGTTCCCCTTTGCCTTCACTCCTTACTATGGGGTTGGCAAACAATGGGAGATGTGGCAAAGGAGGTGTGGCGGAGACTTGATGGTTTTATCTTAAAAATCTCAGATTAGAGCCAAATAAATCTTGATCATCTGAGTAAACTACTTGCCTTGGCATGTTAATTGTGGCACTTAATTTCAGTCAGGTGTTTAATAATGCTGAATGCCATGATTTTTCTGATGCTTACCTAGAAATCAGACTTGTATTCTGAAGATTGTGAATGGAAACACTAGTTAGCACCAGGCAGTGGTTCTCTGTATGCTGGAGATTTGACAACCACAAAAATAACCATGTAAATTGATGTCTGTCTTCAGTTACTTCAAAAGTAAGCACTTGTTGAAGTTAACAGCTGCGAAAGAATTTCCTAGTAATCATTATGAATTTCTTCTAAAAGTATTTTCTCTAAGTAGCTATTACAAGTTTACCTACTTTGATAACTTCCTGTGACACTCCTCGCTGAGCCTGAATAGAACTCAATGCATGACTTAAAACAATGAAAGTATAAGCTGAAAAATAACTTTATATATTAGCCTTCCTAAAATTGGAATGGAAAGGCCTTTAATGAGCATGTATTTTGTAATTACAGGAATGGAGTGAAAAGAGAACTGCAGTTTTCTTACCTGTAGTGCCTATGACTTTTTGCTGTACTTCTAAATAAAGATTAAATAAATTTATTTGATCTTTGGGGGAGTGTGTGTGTCACTGTAGACATATAGGGAGAAAGAAGTATAGGAATCACCTAGTGTCTGCAGATTTGTAAAGGTTGATGCTTAAGTGGAGAGACTGAGAAAAGTAATAAACAACAATGCATGGGCATTTTTGAAGCGTTGTAGCCTTCTCAGTTGGTTTGGTACAAAAAAGACATATGCTGCCTTAATGCAACTAGAAAAAAAAATCTCATTATATACTTTATATTTCCAGAGAGAAGTGTCTAAATCAGTCTATTTCTTAAATCCCTGCCTCCCTTTTAAATTTTATTTTTCACTTGATTGCTGATATAACTCAAAAGAACAGAGTTCTCAGAAGAACAGAGATTTTAAATAATGCTATTGGCATATAAAATGTCTTTTATCACACTTGAAAACTCAGGTGAAAAAAAAATTTAGACTTCTATTGTATGAAGTAGCTATACTTTACTGAGTATTGGTGTTTACCTGAAGGAAGGTTCTCTTACTTCTTACACTGTGTACTTGCTTTCTATAAGCCTGTAGAGGACAGCCCCTTCTTGGAAGGAAGCAGTAGTGTAAAATTGCTTGGGTGTGTTAGAAATCTGTTGGGATGGAGTAGCTTTTTGGCTTGCTTAGATTTTTTTTTTTTTTTATCTTTGTGCTCAAAATGAAGCTGAGCTCAATCAATCAAAATAAAATTGATGAAGTCATGGTTTTGGGCTCTGTATTTGGTAATCTCTGAAAGCTGTAGCATCTATACAGATACTTCTTCAAGGCACATTACTCTGTCTGTCATGCTGCCAAGCAACTTGACTGTTAGCAAATGAGCTCTGAGTCATGGTACCATTGCTGCATGGTTTATTACCTCAACAAACTATTGATGTCAAATAAATCAGGCTTCCTACAAAATGAAGTGGCAGAATAAATTGTACCTAGAAGAGTTCAGTGAAAGCTATGTTCTTCTTCAGCTCCTGGCAAAGACAGCCACTAATAAGAGTTGATTAAAAATTCTGGTTGCGTGGCATTGACGGAATTGAGCCAGTGGTGTTTGGGATAGAGAGATTACATGCAAAGGTACCATATATTATAAGAAATTTTCTTCTCTAAGAGCATACTTAAATGTGTTTTTTTATTCTTTGGTGAAATATCTTACATTTGAGACAAATTTCACTTTACTAATTATGACAAGCTCAGCAACCAATTTCATTGTTCTTAATGAAACTGCTGGCTACAAGTTGGGCAAGTCAGTTTTGCCTGCAGAACTGCAAGTGATAGTGTACAAAGTGTCTGAGTTGGAGCTAAAAAATCATGACCCTTGATACCAATGCACAGCAAACCACAAAATTTGTTTGTTTGGTTTTTTTTTTTTCTGTAAGGGAAGGTGGATGTAAATAAAAAAGCATGGATTTTAAAAAATGCAGACATCTTTATTTTAAAATCCAGTGTCTCAAGTAAAAATGTTGTTTCATATAGCTTTTAGGGCTGATCAGTTTTGCAGATCAAATGTCTTTACTGGAAGTTAAAGATCACAGAATCATAGAATAGCTGAGGAGGGAAGTGTTTCTGACTCCAATGCCACCTGTTCAAAGCAGGATCAGCTAGAGCAGGTTGCTCTGTGAAACCCAAGTCTTCCTTAGTACTGTCATGATCCTGAATAGTTCCAGTTGTCATAAGCATGCTAGCCATTTCCTTTTGGTGTCTTGCTTCAATATCTATTATAGCTTAACATTTATTTGAGGTGACTTCATGCAGCTTGGTTTTCTTATGTGATCTGAACTTGCACAAAAGCTTTTTATGCCTTAATTATCCCTCACCCAATAATTGTCCAGATTTGGTATTATTAACTTAAATTTATCAGGCTCATTTCAATTTAAAGTGAAATAAACCAGCTGTAATTGAGACAGTTAATTTGATAGGAGGAGACCATGTTAGGCAACAAGCAGTAGTATGTCTTCCTAATCTTTTTTTGGAAGAGGTAACATCAATAATAAAAAGAGGAGTGAGGGCAAAACACATGAAACAAAGACTATGCTAAGAAAAAGTACAGAAGTCTTGTGTCTGTCAGTAGAAACAGGTGGAAGCCAGGCTGAGTAATCAGGAAATGTCAGAGGGAGTATTTGACACTGCAAATTGGGTTTTTTTTACTTTGAATTAACTTTTCAGTTATGTTTGAAGACAAACGTTCTTCCAGTATTCAAGCAAAAAATCCTTTATTTTCTTCTTGACAAAGACAATGAAAGGTCTTGAGGAGAAGCCATATGAGGAGTAGCTGAGGTCACTTGGTCTGTTCCACCTGGAGGAGACTGAGGGGAGACCTCACTGCAGTTACAACTTCCTCATGAGGGGAAGAGGAGGGACAGGCACTGATCTCTGCTCTGTGGTGACGAGTGACAGGACCTGAGAGAATGGCCGGAAGTTGTGTCAGGGGGGGGTTAGGGTGGGTATTAGGGGAAGGTTTTTCACTCAGAGGGTGGTTGGGCACTGGAAGATGCTCCCTAGGGAAGTGGTCACAACACCAGTCTGATGGAGCTGAAGAAGCATTTCGACAACGCTCCTGGGCACATGGTGTGACTCTTGGGGGTGGTCCTGTGCAGGGCCAGGAGTTGGATTCTGTGATCCTTGTGGATCCCTTTCAACTCACCATATTCCGTGATGCTATGAGAATGTGTGCGATTGATTTACTTGTACTCTTTTCAGTATGGACAGATTGCTTTTGGGAGGTCTATGTGCAAGAAATCCAATTTCCTTATGTATCAGTTGGCATAGTTTTTAGCTGAGAAGCTTACTGTTTTAGAACAGTAAATTTCAAACTTGCTGTTTAAAAATTGCATTGGATTATGTTGGAAGAGAAGTGGGTAAATAAAGATAGAAATCACAGTACAACTTAAATTTACGGTACAATTTGCAGTACCTATCTTAAATCTGAACTTTTGGTGTTCTATTTTCTGGGAAATATTAGCTATGTGATACTTTAACAGGTTTGCTGTGTGTTTACATCTGGTAAGAAGATGGAAGTACCTTAGACAATGTAGCATGGTGTTAATCTTCAAAACTGGATAATACTGAAATAAAAGATACTTAGTATAGCCAAGTGGTAAGCAGTTCGTGCAGTCATTACTCATCACAAGCACAACAGGAACTGTGAAGTCAGTAGGCTTGCAAAAGGAAGCTCTGGGTAATTTGGTGTATGATTACTTAAAGAGTGAATAATCTGTTTTATTAATAGACCATACCACATGGAAATGCACGATGCATACAAGTAATGCACCGTTTTAAACAAGAGTCACATGGGTAGCTTTCTTTTTCTTGGTATTCTGCTCTTTCTAGGAGTGTCTGTTTTAAATCCTGTATCCTGGAAACTCTTTAATAAGTGTCAGGCTTTTCAGCTCATCGGAGTTTTCTCTTTTGCTTGCCTTCACCCTAGTGTCCATTTGTGATACCACGTTTAGTATATTCTGTGTCATCATCCATGTGTGTAATCGCTGTCTTCTGGCTTTGATACTGAGTGCTGATTTTAGTGGTAGGTATTATTGTTTCTGTAGGGAGCTTTTTGTCTTCAAATAGTATTAGTCTCTTGAATGCTTTAAGGGCATCTTGTGAGGTGTAAATGAGGTGGTATGCATACAGTGAGATTAAATAGTAAGATTTTACCATTTCCCTACCTAGGGTGTACAGATGTCAGCTAAAACTTGGTAAATGTATTATAAATAAAGAAAAACCTATAGAGCCATTTTTTTTCTCTTTTTTTTTCTACAAGATGGAAGGAAGTCTCATTGATCAGCAGTGTCCACTTGTCTCCAGTTGTAATGAAATGAGTCCAGGCTCCTCTGGATCTCTTTCTCTGCATGACCATGGTGCTCTGAAAAGCTGGCCAGTACATGCTGTAGGCACATTCTTTTGCAGAGATAGGACATTCATATAAAACTGTAATTTTGAGGGTATTGGTTTTCAGTTGTCCTGACTGCAGTAGGTTCACTGAAAGGTTTGCTTCAGAAATTCATGTAAGCAGTATGATTGTGATTACTTAAGGGTTGTCCCCACAGTAAGTTCTTATCATTTTATGTGATAACAAAATTAAAATTTGGTCCATGTGACCATGATGTGGTATATTCTGTTACTGTACCTGAGGGACCTTTCCAGAAGGATGTGAGGGCCTTACTATCAGACTTGCAGTCAGAAGCCAATGGCTTCATCCATCCTAGCTGCTGGAGAGCAGAATAACAGCATTTGCTGTGTTTTCTATAAATGTCTGAAGTATCAACATCCATGTCCAGATAGGATATCTCCAAACTGAAAAAGCTAAGGCTTTTGAATGTGAGAACAAAACTTGATTCATGGGTGGCTTCTGAGAAATGTGTTAAAATAAAGCTTTATTCTGATATTGGTTTGGTGTTGGTAAAGTATGTGGCTTTGGAGGCTGGTTAGTTTCTCTGGTATTTTTTCCATACTTCCTGTTTGAGCAATTAGTATATGTGACACAATTTGTATAAATAGTAGAAGGGTCTAAGTAAAGGAGTCTAAGACATCTAGAAGCAGAATGTTTAGTTTGTTGTGCCAGCTATGTTTTGCTACTCATATAACTACTGAGTGCATTTTTCAAAGATCCTGCAAAAGTATTCCTTCTGCAGTGCAGAAGTGCAGTTACTTCAGGAATATGAAATGATTTCTGCTCGTAAACATCATCCTCTTGTGAATAAGAATTGAAATACAAGGTACTCAAACACACAAGTATCAGATGCACTCCCTGTCCAGTTCTTATGGTGGAAGAAATCCTTTTGCTGGAAGTAGTAAACTCCATATATTTTAGCAGTTAGTAATAATGGAATGAGGTAAGTGATGCTTTCTGAAATTGGTGAAATGGACAATGGTAGAAGCAATGCCAGTATTGGCTAATACATCAGTTCCTTACAAGCATCACCACTTTGTTTCTGAGCAGAATCAAGCAAGGAATAAAATAATTCTTAATCTTCTAAATCTTCTGCTCTAGGTGTTAACTGATGTAAGAATATCCATTATTTAATAGAATTCTTGTAAACTTATTTTTCAGGTCAACACTGAGAGGCATTTGTTTAGAATGTATTATCAGGATGGTTATGACCTGCTGTGTGCTTGTGTTCATTGTGAAATGAAGCCATTATCTATCCGTAGTGTATTTCTCCAGTGTTTCATAATCACATATTGGATTTATTTCCTTACTCTCTCATAGTCAGAGTGAAAATATGTGATCAATCAGAAGATAGCTTCTGTTTCTTAATTGTTCATTTTCTTCATCACCTGCAAACACACAGGAACATTGTGACACTGTCCAGTTTGTTCTGGATGCACTGCCTCAGTTTTATGCCACAGGACATGAACAGTGATGACATATGTTTGAAATGGCATTTGATCAGGTCACCAAGCAGATACCTGAGCAACCTGTATTAGGTCACTTTCCTTTCCTCTCCTTGTCTGTGAAAATTCTTACTCTGTCCCTGTCTGTCTCTGTGTGTTAAGAACTGTAGTAGGTAGTGATTAACAGGTAACTCATGTAAATTGTGGTTCATTATGCAGTTGTGAGAAGATGGAGCAGGAAAGAGGAGACCAAACAACCCAAACAGAATAACTGGTACTTGAATAACATGGACTTTGTGTATTTATGGTTGTCCTGACCTGTTTTCTTATGCTTGAGTAATCAGACATTGTCATTGGGTAACTTCAGCAGACAATCTGTGAACCATCAGTGTGCTCAGTTAAGGATTCTCTGTTAAAGGGAATCTTTTGCATATGGAAATATTGGTTCATTTTGCCAGAGAAGTTCAGAGTACCCTATCTCTGAGAGCCTGAAGGATTCCAGAATAGGACTCCTGCCAGATGGATGCTGGTTGGTGGATACTTTAGATGCCAAGAGATCTGAGGAGACAGAGGGAGAAAACGGATGATAGCCTTAGTTCAGCCAGACAGTTCTCGTTAAAGGCTCAGCAGTGAGCTTTCCCCTGCAGCAACTAATTGCTTAGTCTGCTCTGTCAGCATCTTATTTTCTAATGGCAAAGTTCTGAGCTTGGGATTCTGGGATTGACTCCTATGGGAGCAACTCCTGGTTTTCTGATGTGCACCTGAAATAAGCTCTTGTACTAATTGTAACAGCTTGAAAAGTCTTTGCAGAATTTGAGATTGGTTGAGGTTGAAAGGAACCTCGCAGAGATCACCTTCCTGTTCAAGCAGGGCAGCCTGGACCCAGCTATTCAAAACTATGTCCAGATGATTTTTGAATATCTCTAAGGAGGGAGAGTTCACAATGCCCCATGGGAACTTCTGCCAGTGTTTCCTGCTATTTGGAGAGCACCTTCTGTGTTTGAGTTTCCGTCTATTGCCTCTGGGCACACTCCTGTCACTGGGCACCATGGAAAGGAGCCTGGCTCCATCCTCTATGTAGTGTCCCTTCAGTTATTTACACACATTGGTGAGATCTCCCCGAGCCTTCTTTTCTGCAGGCTGAACACTCCCAGCTCTCTCAGCCTTTCCATATAAGAAGAATGCTCCAGTCCCTTATCTTAGTTGCCCTTTATTGGATTCTCTCCATTATGTCCATGCCTCCCTTGTACTGGAAAACACAGCACTGGATGCAACATTCCACATGTGACCTCACCAGTGCCCAATAGAGAACACGAGTCGCCACCCTCAACCTGCGGCAACACTTTGCTTAATGCAGCCTGGCATGCCATTAGTCTTTGTGGTAAGAGCATGCAGCTGGCTTCTGTATGAAATAGGCTGATTTCTAAGTACAAGGAACTTCTCTTCTGGAAAGCAAACACCAGAGTGTTTTTCTTTAAGAAAAGCTATTAAGCTACATAAGTCTACCAGCTTCAAAACAATCCTAGTTTGCTTTTGTAGAAGTGTTTCTAGCCATGTCATTTATTTGTCTGATTTCTGCATCTGAAGCTATACTGGTTTATTTTAGTAAGTTTGATTTTGCTTTTATCTTTTTAATTTTAAAGCAATACCTGAAGACATTTGCAGATTTCCAAAGATCAGGTCTCTGTTTTAGTATTAAAGGGGTTAAAGAGTTGTGGTCAGTGGCTCAATGTCCTAGTGGAGAGCTATGACGGGTGGTGTCCCTCAGAGGTCTGTTCTGGGACCAGTGCTAAGGGATTGACTGCACTCTCAGCAAGTTTGCCAGTGACATCAAACTGTGGTGTAGCCAACACCCCTGGAGGGAAGGGATGCATCCAGAGGGACCTGGACAGGCTTGAGAGGTGGGCCTGTGCAGACCTTGTGAGGTTCAACAAGGACAAATGCAAGGACCTGCACCTGGGTCGGGGCGATCCCAAGTAAGTACACCCTGGGTGGAGAGTGGATTGAGAGTAGCCTTGAGGAGGACTCAGGGGTGTTGCGTGATGAGATGCTCAGCATGAGCTGGCAATGTGCACTTTCAGCCCAGAAAGCCAGTTGTACCCTGGGCTGCATCTCAAGAAGTGTGGCCAACAGGTTAAGCAGCTGATTCTGCTCATATGGGACCCTGCCTGGAATGCTGCATTCAGATCTGGGGTCCCCAACATGAGGACATCACACCGTTGTAGTGAGTCCAGAGGAGGACTGTGAAGATGATCAGAAGGCTGGAGAACTTCTCCTGTGCAGACAGGCTCAGAGAGATGAAGCTGTTCAGCCTGAAGAAGAGAAGGCTTCAGAGATCCTTTAGAGCACCTTCCAGTACCTAAAGGGTGCCAGCAAGAGAGCGGGAGAGGGACTGTTTACAAGGGTTTGTAATGATAGGACAAGAAGGAATAGCTTTAAGCTGGAAGAGTGGAAATTTAGATTAGATACAAGAAAGAAATACTTCCCTGTAAGAGTGATGAGGTCCTGGAACAGTTTGCCCAGAGAAGTTGTGGATGCCCCATCCCCAGAAGTGTTCAAGGCCAGGCTGGATGGAGCCCAGCTCAATCTGGTCTAGTGAAAGGTGTCTCTGCCCATGGCAAGGGAGTTGGAACTAGATGATCCTTATGGTTCCTTCTAATCCAAGACGTTCTGTGATCCTATGAATTATTCTTCCACAGTTCAGTCCCTTTCTGGTTCCTTTTGATTCTTAAAAATGAAAGAGCATGATGGGCTGTATGTGGTTGGTGTAATTTTAATTTTTTCAATTCCTTAATGAATAGAAGCTAATGCTATGCATGTGCATTTGAAATTGGCTGGCTGGTTCAATCAGCTTGGGCATAAATTTGACTTTTTTAAAGATAATTTTCTTTACATGTCATGAAAATTGGAAGCTGAGTGAAGAGAGTACTGATCATTCCAAATCTGTGATGCTTTCAAAGCCTTCACCCGTCTCTTGGTCTCTTGTGGACTTGGTGTGTCCTGCAGGCCAAACTTTGCCATTCTTTTGTGCACTCAGGATTCCTTTTCGGTAGCAGACCTTCTATTTCTATTCTGAGTACCTGCTAATGGTTGCATTCTTGTGAACTGGTGCAACTCCTTGCTGTTTTCCTTTTGCCTGCCTCTCCTGCCTCTATGTAGAACATTCTGTGGTGCCCTGATCTTTTGTGTGTGAACTAGCATACCTTTCTGTGCTTTTCAGTTTGAAGGTTGTGTTCATTTTTTAAAAAATTTGAACTGGTGATATTTATCTGGCTGTTTTGTACTTCGTGCTCTTGTGTTTTTCTGCATCTGCTCAAGTCTGGCCAGAGGAAGGCCTTTTCAGCTTCAGATAGGAAAGAATTTTCTGTATGTCTCTTCCAGGCTTTTGTGTTGGATGATATTAATTAGAGAGCCTGCTACTTCCAAATTATTTTAATACTCCTGTTCTTTTCCAAGCAATTAACTACTCTCTCAAATACAGGATGCTGTTACAGCATCTATCAGAAGCTCATTTCCTTTAGGGATCTTTTAAGAGATCATTTTGAGATAATCTTCCTTGCTAGCATGTCTTGGTTGTGAAAAATCCCAGAGAAACAAACAAATAACCAAAACCAAATGAAAACCAAAAAATCTCCCCTCACAACGAAGCCCCAAACCTCCCAAAGCAAATAACAACAAAATGCAAATCCTTGGGCATTTATTGTTGTTTTATAGTCTGACATAGTTCAGTATTGCAAATTCTAAGAAGAGGAAAGGACAGCATGAAAAACAAGTTGGGAACAGGACCTCTGACTAAATTAGTGTACATAGGGACTTTGGTAGGTGTTACTATTTTCTACCAATATAGTTGTGAGGTTTTTTTTAAAATCTTTGCGTCATGCTTTCTGACTAAACCATGGGGGAAGGGGTGGTTTAATTTTTCAAAGGGAAGTAGTATGTTTACCCTATAAATATCATAGGCTATTTTGGCGATTATTTGGCTGCAGTAATGAAAGATTCTGTTTTATTCATGAAATGTCAATCTTCTTGCTGTTTGAACTAGATAAATACAATGAAATGTGATTTCCAGAGATTGCATAAATAGAGCTCCAAATCCATAGGAAACGTTTCTAGGTAGTAGGAGAGCATTTGTGTTGCACTGGAACACAAAGCTGTCAAAAATACAGGGTGCAGAAAGTCTACTGACCAACTACTAATGTGGAAGTCACCATTTAAATGAAATGAGTGTGCACCTTCCTTTTAGATGAGCTTAGACTTTTAGAAAGCAATTGATTCTTCAGAATCTGTTGGTATGAAAATGTTAATTGGAAATTGAAGGCTTTTCTCTGAACTGGAGAATATCAAAAGTATTTTCAAGTTAATGTGGGAGTTTTTTGTTTGTGTTTTTGGTTTTGTTTTCTTTTCTCCTTAAAAGCAAAGGAAGTTTTATATTTAAGTGTATTACTTTGGTTTTGATTATTATACCCTTTGGTAGATTGGGTAGACTATGAAGAAGCCAGCAGAAGTAAGGAGCAGACTAGAAACAGTATTCTGTTTCTTCCTACACTGTCTTCTCTGAGTTGCCGTAAAGGAGAAAACAATAAGACTTTTGTCAACAGATTAACATTTCTGGAAGTGCCTTTCTGAAGGAAGAAGCCTTCATCTATTTTCATGCTTGTCTGCCTTCCTCTTTCTTACTTGTGCTCATCAGGGCACGTCTTGTGAGAATCAATGTGTGGGTGCAGTTCTGCTGCAGAGTCCAAGATCTTTGCTTGAGGAGGAGGGGCAAAGCTTCCGATGGAATGTAACTCAGGTTCTTAATACACAACTTCTCTACACCTGTCCCTGAGGTATATATGCACAACTGGGTTTTTAAAATGAAAGTTTAAGAAATAACTTGCCTTATAGTGGATTGCTGTCGATGTAGCTTTGGCCACAAGGTTTATATCCCCATTTGGGATGGTGCTGAATCAAATTACCGTTCTGTTACTAGATTTGCATCTTGTTCACTGTTTTCCCCCTCTTATGGAAGTTAAGAAATCCATTATTCTAAGCAGAGTCTTTGGATTTCTGCATTTCTTTAGAGATTCTGTCTGCTTTCTTGCAGTCCCTGCTTTCTCAAATGAGTTAATAAGAAATGCTACATGTGACTTTTCAAGGAGACAAGCATGTAGAGTAAAGGCGATACATATAGAAGGAAAAAAGTGTGGGTGAGAACTTCAGCTCAGTTCAGTTTTTTACAGTGCTTTCTTTGGGTTTGTTTTGTTTTTTTACATTAAATGATGTGTTTTGTGACTGATAGCACGCAAGTTTAATACACAAAATATTTGAACAATAGGTAAATTGGAAGATAGAAAAAGATGTTATAGGTTACCTCTCTGTTACCGAACAAAGCTTTCTGAATTTACTGGTGCTAAAGGCTCATCCTCACTTGAAAATATTTGTTTGCATTGATCAGGAGATAAGGGAGGTGTAGACTGCCCGCCCTCACAGCATAGCTGAACTCCTAAGCAAAGTTTAACATATGGAGTGTGTTCAAAACCAAGTACATGATTATAATGTGCAATCTTTTCAGCAAATGTAACCTTGGTTTGACAAGATTGGAAGCATTTAAAAGAAATTTGAGTAGTACTAGAATGGTATGACACAAAAACAGCTCCCGTGGGTGTGTCTCATTCCTGTACTTGAGTTTGTCTTGCCAGATCATCAGTATCTTGACTGGCTCCCACAGCTGTTTTTCCTGCCTATTGCATCTGATCTCTTAACAGACTTTAAATAAATACTTTAAATACAGATGTCTCTTCATCTATTTACTGAAGAATTTTTTAGGCAGACTTGTTTTCTCTCATTTTGAAAAATATTTTTGGTAAAAAAAATCCAGTATAGAATTCTGGAAATGGAGGCTAAAAGGGATTTGAAAGTTTTTGTGGACCTCTGATCAAAGTCAGTTTGAAATCTTTAAAAATAATTTAAAAATTCTACAAAGTTTCTAGTCTTGGTAGGCAATCTTTACAGGTGCTTAACTGTGCTTGCAGTTAGGTTGCCCTAGAAATTAGCCCAAGTTTAGCCTAAATCATCTGTAGTTTGAGCCCCTTTCATCTGTGTAGGGAAGTGTATTCCCTTAGGATTGCAGGGATCTTCTATTTATATTATCTTCTTTCAGTCCAGTAAAGCCTGAACAAGTCCATTTAAATCTCTTCTTAGGTTGTGTTTTCAAGGCCTCTTTCCTTTTTTTGTGTAGCTGCTTTTGGAATTCTTCCAGTTGTTCTATGTCATTTGGAGATGTGCTTCTCAAAACAGGTTGAGGTATTTGTAATGCTAAGCAGAGTAAAAGGCTTATTCTGTCTGTTTAGCAATACTGCTGCTTTCCACGGATCCTTTCCTCCTCTAATGCTGCCTAATAGTTGGTTTCCATTACAGATTTTTATGGTTGATTATTTATAGCCAAAATTGTGCTTTGCATATAACTTAATTCAGCTCCATTTGAGGCTTTTAAACCTTTCTTAATTTTTAATTTTTTTCCCAATGTTTTCTGATCAACTGTTTGCAGTTTTTATAATGTAATGTCTACTTGAAGATCTAATTAGTGTACTTACTGTTACCAAAATATTTAAATGTTTCCTGTTGTTTTCATATGTTTGAGTTAGTGGGATGGTATCTGATATATCCTTATGATTTGATGGTATTTCATCAGTGCTTTTTTTTTATACAATTTGGATTTTGGTTGGTATTCTCCAGCACCTCAAATGTTAGGATTAAGACAGACTACTTGGCTGTACTCATACCTGTTTGTTGTGGTTTAACCATAGGTAACAACTAAGTACCTTGCAGTACTAATAAAAAAGGGAGACAGAAATAAAAGTGGTGAAACAAGTGATGCACGGTACAATTGCATATGGCCTGCTGACCGATGCCTGTCCCTGAGCAGTGATGGGTTCCTGGAGCCAGTTCTCCCCAGTTTCTATCCTGAGCATGATGCTCTATGGTATGGAATATCCCTTTGACTAGTTTGTCGCCTGCCCTCGCCATGTTCTCTCCTGGCTTCTTGTGCACCTCCTTACTGGCAGAGCATGGGAATCTGGAAAGTCCTTGACTTGGAGTAAGCACTGCTCAGCAACAAGTAAAACTTCAGTGTGTTATCAACATGATTCTCATTAAATCCAAAACACAGCCCTGTGCCAGCTACTAGGAAGAAAATTAACTTTGTCCCAGCTGTTCCTCACACTGGCTGTGCTAAGGACAGGTTTGATCATGGATGGCAGTCATGCTCATGTGGCAGGCCACATCTGTTAGTTGCAGTCATGTAATCAAGTTGTTCTTGTTCTGGACAAGCTTTTGATTCAGTTGTGTTGCACTGTTTGCCTTCTAGGTGTTTATAAATACATACTGTGTAAAAAGCCAACAAAACCCTTTATAGTATTTGATTTCAGGTTCAACGGTCTATGATTTTCTGAGTTCCCCTTTCTACTTTTAAAGGCAATGTTCTGAAGAAATGTAGCCCTTTTTTCTACTTTTAAGGAAATTAAATTAATGGAGTTTTAATAATAATTTTAAGGAAATTCGTCTTACCTGTGCTAGATTTTTCCCAGTGGATAATACAACTGAGCATCATTTAACTTAATATCTTACAAATTTTACTTGTATTTTGATTTGTCAACTCCTACTTCTCCAAATTGTTTTTGAACTTTATCTTCAATTTGTTTTATGAAATTGTCCGTTCTGCCTTTATGATTTACAGGCTATTTGATTTGCATGTTTTTGAATGCATTGTGACTATTGAAAAAAAAGATGTCTCAAAAGCAGCTTCTTGTGAATTGCTCTTAAGCTTTAAGCATTTGTTAGAGAGAAAGGGCTGCTGTCAGTTGTGTCATCTACTGTTAGGATGCTAATAGAAATAGGCCCCTCCTGGGTGAAAGTGTAGTAGCCGCACAACTCAATTATGGTTATTAATGATCTAAAAAAGACACTAATAACCACAGAATCACAGAATGGTTGAGGTTAGGAGGAGCCTGTGGAAGGCATCTGGTCAAATCCCACTGCTCAACCAGGCCACCCAGACCATATTGCCCTGGTCCATGCCCAGAGGGCTTGTGAGTATCTCAAAGGAGGGAAGACTCCACAGCCTCTCTGGACAACCTGTGCCAGTGCTCAGTCACTCTCAGTAACAAAATGTTTCCTGCTGTTCACGCAGCACCTTCTGTGTTTCAGTTTGCATCAATTGCCTCTGATCCTATCGCTTGGAACCACTGGAAAGAACCTGGCTCCATCTTCTTTATACTCTCCCTTCAGGAATTTACATACATTGATGAGGTCCCCCCGAGCCTTCTTGTCTCCAGGCTAAACAGTCCCAGCTCTCTCAGCCTTTCCCCTTGGACTCTCTCCACTATGTCCATGTTTTCCTCTTGCTGAGGAGGCCAGAACCACACCTGCCACTCCAGGTGTGGCTCATTATGCAGTGCTGTATAGGGAGTTCGTGTCACCTCCCTTGAATTACTGGGAACACTTTGCAAGGTTTGGCTGAGTGAGGCAGGTAATAGTGTTTTGAAGAATTTCAGAATGAACAGGAAAGTACAAATGCACAAAAAAAGACTTGGTTCAACACTGACAAATCCAACAATACATGCTTAAGTGAAAGCTGTTCTATTGTGCGTGCAACATGGTGGCTTGAAATGAGGAATGGGATCTGTACGTCCTGGATGACCTCCAGGAGAAGCTTCATAAAGGAAGCTGTGTGGAGAATAACAGGGAAGATGCAGTGTTGTTGCATGGATAGGGGATGTGTTGTTCCGAGCCCAGTGTCAAGTGCTTTATTTCACATGGAGTACTGCACATTTATTGAGGATGTGTAGAAGATTAATTAACAAAAAAACAAGAGGTGTGAAAAACTCAGATGAGGCATTGTGGACATACGAGTTGGCTGTCTTGAAGAGGATGTTAATTAGAAGAGATGTAACATTGTAACCTGCCTGAAGCTGTTTGTCTGCATAGGAGAAATTGCGTTTCTCTCGTACCACAGTGGGGAGGAGACTGATGAAGGGATCTGGGATGGAAACCTGGATTTCATGTTCCTGTTATTGAGAAAAGTAGGACTTAACGATTGTCCTGTTCAACAGGACTACTCATTTCTAAAAATAAGTATTTTTGTTTGTGGCAATCTCTTGCCCTAAGCATGTATCTACGTTTCAGGATATACCTAGTTCTAGCTGTGAATGGAGATACATATGAACATCATAGAAAAGTCAGCTTATTAATTTTTCCCTCAGGAAGAATGTAAATCCAAATTGCTTTTAAAATTCCACTTTCAAAAGGGGCAGGCAGTTGCTTCTATCTCAGTTCATAGTGGAAATATAGCTTTTAATTTTCTACGATGTTGCTGGGGCTGAGACTAGAAAAATGCCAAGAAGGTCTTCAGTATCCTTACTAAAGAGAAGATATTCTGGAAGGTTTGTAAATTCTAGGTGTCAGAATCTAAAATGGTTTCCTGCTATAAGGAACAAAGATAAATAAAGTCTTCTGGAGATAAACTTTTAAAGGGAGATTTTTTAGTTCATTTTGGCTTCTGATGTAGCACAGACATAATATTTCTGTGGTTAGAACAATAAGTGGTTTAATTAAGTGTATTTCAAAATCAAGATTGGATGCTTTTGTGGAAGATTCTAAGAGTCAGAAAATGTTTTCCATTAAACTGAATTCTGGTAATCACTTTTATTGATTCTAATCTGAGTGTTTTTGAGCCGTATTCCTGGCATTATTTCTTGTTATGCCTGCCTGGATTTTGCCTTTTTAATAAGTGTCCTAATGGAACTCGCATTCTTTCACTATGAAAGTAACATTTGTCTTCTAACCAGGTATTTTCTGGTTTGAGCTACTGTGCCATGTGGTTCTCAAAACTGCTTCTGATGTATGTGTTCCTGACAAGGGTACTGTGTTATGCAAGCCATGGGTTTGATCCTTTATGAAAAACCTAAAAATTGCCTAAGAAGTATAAAAATCAATAGCAGTGAACAAAAGGCATCAACTAATTTCTTCTTTTGAAGACAAGGATAGGTGAAAGTAGAAATTGTTTTTTCCCATGAGAGCTTGCTTAGGCGTTAAGGGACTGAGAAACTCCTGAAGTATGGCAAAAGGAGAATTGCAGAGGGAGCTGCAGATGCCCAGGGCTCACTGAGAGGCTGCAAGGCTGTGGTGAGGAGCTGGGAACAGGCAGCCAGTTCTCAGAGGGGACAGGGAGAGCTTCTGAGGGACTGTGGCAGTTGAGCAGAGTTTACTGCTGTTCAGAAAATACTAGACTTGGCTGGAAGTGTGGGCCTGTCTGCCAAGGACACAATGAACAAAGGGAGGGATGTGCTTTTTGTTCTGTTTGCCCTACTTGCTCTCAGATTTTTCTGTTAGGAATTTAAGCTTCTAGTTCTTGTTCTAGTAAAGTGTGTTTTGTTTTGTTTTATTGTGTGTCATGTTCTCCCTTTTTGTGTCTGTTCACTCACCCCCCGCATTTCCCCCCCCCCAAAAAAGAAATTAAAAGTCTTTTAAACAATTCTCAAAAAGAGCATAAAGAGGAGAGGGGTGTGAGAATCCAGACACATAATTTTAAAACTGTGGCTAACTGGGTGCTTTGCATAAGTCCTGTCCTTCTTTGACAAAGACATTTGGATCATTCACATGTGAAAGCGTTTTCACTGAAGTTTTCCCACTGCAAATTGTAGTAACTGTTGGAGCATATGGTTATTGAAGTAAATTATTTTTTTAATCCTTTTCTTCTCAGGTACTCCCCTGTTATTTTCCAGTTATTTATTTCGAATTGTCTTTACAAATGTTTGTCATCTTTAATAAAAATGCTCATTTTTTCTACAATCTCTGCCACTTGTACTAAAAGTTGACATGACACATTTACTCTTATAGTTACAGGCCTCTGCAACTTAAAAATGTGTATTTGGAAGTAAATAGTTTTGTAGCTAGAATGGTAAGAGAAATCTGACTTAGCTGTGATTCTTACAGTGCAACAGGATCTGCTATTTACATTAACATTTTAGGAATTACAAGTTTGTGTAGGAGGTACATTTTCCTACTATTAAGTTAAAATGTTGGGATTTTAAAGTGAGAGGCTTTTAGTAGAATTCCATAAATGTGGCAATATTTTATAACTTGCTGTATGGAGATATATAGGTACTGTACAGATGAAACTATGTGCAAAAGTATAATTATTGCCTTTATCCCATGTGGCAACATCTCAGTTGTGCTCCAGTATTCATTGCTGCAATGTAATTTCTTTCAGTAGGGACTGCTTCACCCTGCATCCATGGTATTCTTCTGTGCAACTCTTCCCTCACACAAATCATAGGAAGGATTTGAATTATTTGAGGAAAATTAATTTGTTTTGTGACAAAGAGCTGTTAAACACTATTGTTTTATATTTGGAATGCACATGTATTATGATGTGATGGCGAGCTTTAATAAAAGAAATTGCTTATTTTCTTTCTCATTTTGTCTTAAAAACTTAACAATTAATAAACTGTTGACAGTTAAATAAACTGAATAAAATCACAGAATGAGGAACATCAAGGTCTCTTACTCAGCCTGCTGCTCAAAGCAGGGTCAGCGGTGGGGACAGATGAGGTTACTCAGAACTTTATCCTGTTGGATCTGGATGACCATTGCCTGTGCTTTCTCCTTCAAGCTGATCATCAGCTAGGAGTAGATCTATATAAGGTCAAAGTGGACCTTGAGAACAAAACCCCCCATACTTCATCATATACATTGAATTAATATAACCTGTATCAGCACTTCATAAAACATCCTCTGAGGCTAACAAGACAAAGTGCAAAGCTGTGGGCTGCTTAACAGCAGTTCTGATTGTCTGAGTTTTCCCTTTCTGCCTTGTAAACCTGGTCTCATGGTTTTACAGTGGTCCAGTATGATTTGGGCCATGATGAATAACTATTCCTTTGCATTAAAATCTTTGTCCCTTTATTCTTGCAGTTGTAGATTTTATAGGAGGCATATGTTTTCACTTTTTTATACATCATTGTATTCACAGGCTTTATTGCTTCACTGTTGGAAGAATTTGATAAACTAATTCAGTCATTGCAGAAGTGCAGCATGTCTGTATCTTGTGAATATAATCAGTTTAGGCTAGAGGTGCACTAAAATCTCCTAAAATACCTTCTCTGGCAAAGGCACAAATAACTTAGGGGTACACTGCTGATTTTTTGGCTCTATCACTGATCTTAATTTACTAGCAGCTGAAGGCTAAGCTATGTACTGCTTTCAGTTATAATAGAAATATCTGATCCATATGGTAGAACTTTCATGTAGACTGAAAATACTTCAATAAGCCATCAACTGAAAGATTTAAGACTACTGTCTTTAGTTATTAAGTATATAATTCTCTATGAATTGTGACAGGAATGCATCTTCCTCTTGTCGGTGTCCTTTACTCTTGATGCTGCTTGAAGTAGAATGCTTTTTCTCATTATGGCTTCTGTTGTTTCTTTTTTCTCCATCCTTTCTCAGTCAACACTTTTTATCTTTGCGTCTCTGGAGATGAAGTATGACAAGGTTCTGACATTCAGCTGAACTCACTAAAACAAAATATGAATCTTACAATCTGTTTGCTTGTTTTTAATTCTGTTGTTTTCTCACAAGACTACCACCAACCTTCTTCCTGTTACCTCTTTCTAATTTGAAAGTGTGTGCTAGCCTAAGACTATATGTGAAATGGTGTTACAGCAAACAGTACTTGTCCCTAACACCCAACAGGAATTTGAAAAGCATTCCATCTTGAAATTTTTTTCCAGCTTATGCCATTGTCCAACAGAGAGCTACTAAGTTGGTCAAGGGTCTGGAGCATCTCTCATCAATGCATATAAATATCTAAAGAGGATGGAGCCAGGCTCTTGGTGGTGCCCACCAATAGAACAAGACGCAGTGGGCTGAAACTGATGCACAGGAAGTTCCACCTAAACATGAGGAAGAACTTCTTTACTGTGTGGGTGACCATGCACAGGAACAGGTTTTCCAGAGAGGCTGTGGAGTCTCCTTCAGGAGAGATTCAAGAACCATGTGGACACAATCCTGTACAATGTGCTGTAGGATGACCCTGCTTGGGCAGGGAGGTTGGACCAAATGACCCACTGTGGTCCCTTCCAACCTGACTCATTCTGTGATTGAAATTTTCAAAGTAACAGAAAGGCCTAAACAGAATATGCTTTCAGACTAGTCATGTCTTTACAGAATCTTTTCTCAACTCTTCCAACAGCTAAAAGTGGGAGGAGAGTCATTACAAGTAGCGCAAGAGTGTTATAAATGATTGAAGAGCTCGGACTCCAAGTATTCCACAGCAATTGAAATTTAGCCCTGGCTGGAGGAATACCTGGTGGTCTAAAGATCAACCAATGAATTTTATTCACATCGTGAAAATGTAATGTAATTAAATAACTAGAGGCAAAATATAGGCATATAAACTCATCATGTTTTGTTTCACATAAATAGAATATAGTTGATCCAAACCCCTCATGGAGGAGTTCTCATTACTGTGGTCTGAGACTATGTGGATACCTCTGGATTTCAGTCACCAAAACAGTATGAAATTGTTTGCTTAAAAGATACTGTCAATTTCCTTTCATATTCTCAAGTCACTACTAGGTGTCATAAACCTCAAACATGTTAAGCTGTATTTTTTGAGGCATGTAGACCAGGACATGCACATTTAGCTGGAACATTTCTTCAAATTTGGTTTATAATGAAAATACAGAAGGAAGCTGAACAACAGTGACACTGCCAGGCATCACAATAACAAATAATCAGAGTGTGTTCTGTGTGCTTGTGTTACAGATTAGTTTGTCTTGACTGTTATAATATATGTGATTTTTCAAAGTCTTGGCATTCCTGGCAAGTGCAGCGTAGGAGCTTCTGGATGCATTCTAAATTTCTGGCTGACTGGCAATCACACTATTTTTAGGCTTGAAGACTTACAGTGTAGAGTTTCATACGCTTAGAATAAAATTAAAATTTCTGTTCTATCTGAAAATCAGTGATTTTGAGTAACTTGAGCACAATTTATAAGTATATTATACCCTTTCTAACAAAAACTTGTTTTGGAGAATAGGCAAGTTTAGCGTTTAGGTGTTCTTATAATAGTGACCATAAAGCAGTTTAGCATAAACTAAAATCAGGGAAAACTACAGAGCCCTGAGAGTCCAAATGAAAAGTATTGGTGTCTTTTTCTTCCATTTTAACAGTTAGAGGAAAGGGTACAGCCAGAAATAGATGTATGATGTGAGTTAACTTCTGACTTTGTGGTTGATGCCATCATGCAGGTTTGAACTTCATGACCATGGGATTCTTTGATGACTGTGATCTGTTACGGAGGGGTGGGGTCCACCTGTCTGGACGAGGTGAGGGAATCTTTGACAGCAGGCTGACCAGCTTGGTGAGGCTGGTATTGAAGTGAAGGACTCCAGGGATTGGGTCCAAAGTGGCAGTGCTCACATCATCACATCCAGCTGGGGAACATGAGGAACTGGAGCTCCTTGTGCAGGCCAGAAAGTTATCATAGGAATATATCATAGGTATATCATAGGAATAACTGAAATGTGGTGGGCCAGCTCATGTGGCTCGAGAATTGTGATGGACAACTGTAGGCTATTTTGTAAAGATAGGCAGGGAAGAATAGAAGGAGGAGTTGTGCTCTATGTTAAGGAGAACCTTGAATGTGTAATAGTCATCTGTGGTGATCATGGAGGCCCTTTTGAATGCTGCTGGGTCAAGCTCAAAGGAGCTGTCCCCAAGGGGATTCTTACAGTAGGCACCTGCCATTAACCTCCAAACCAAGATGGTAAGGCCAGTGAAGCAATATTTGAGTCACTTAAGCAAACTTCAGGTCAAGAGAACCTGGTTCTTATGGGTAAATTCAACTACCCAGACATTTGTTGGAAGAACCATACAGCAGTTGACGTGTCATCCATGAAGTTTCTGGAATGCATAGGGAACTGCTTCCTCGTACACACATTAGATGTGCCAGCCAGGAGTGTGGCACTGCTGGACTTGCTGCTCACAAATGAACAAAGCCTGTTTTGTAGTATCTCAGTTAGTGATAGCCTTGGTGGCAGTGATCGCGATATTGTGGTGTTTGGGATCTGGCTGAGCATGCAGAAGGCTAGTACTGAGACAAAAACTTTGGAGTTTAGAAAAGCACATTTCAGCTCACTCACAGCTCAGCTGGGAGGGACCCATAGAGGATAAAGGAGCCAGCAATTGCTGGGAGTTTTTCAAGAATGTTTTCCTGGAAGCACAAAAGCAGTTCATCCCCTTCAAAGGTAAGGGGAGTAAGCAGAGCAAAAGATCCCCTTGGCTTAACTGTGAGCCTCTGAGGGTGTTCAAAACCAAAAGAGAACTGTAACAGAGATGGAAAAGTAGATGAATACCTATTGAAAACCACAAGGATATCGCCAGGGTGTGCAGAGATGCAGTTAGGAAAGCAAAATATCTCTATATTATCCTGCTGGGGATTACCACAAGTCAGATGAAGCACGTGATTGGGAAAAGTCAGCATGGATTCCTCAAGACCAATGGTGCTTGACAAACCTGATTGCCTTCTATGACAAAAGATATGATTGATGGGGAGTGAGGGATGGACAGTGTCTACCTGGATTTCTCCAAGGCGTTCAATACCATTTCCTGTGGCCTTTTTCTAGAGAAACTGATGTGTGATGACCTAGACAAGTGGTTTGTGCAGTGAGTGGGGAAGTGGCTGAGAAACTGCACTCTCAGTCAGGTGGTAGTAGGTGCCTCCTCTTCAGACAGGCAGCCTGTCACAAGTCGGGTCCCGCAGGGCTCGATATTGGGCCCAGTGCACTTTAATATCTTCATAAGTGATCTGGAAGATGGGATGAAACCGAGTGGAGAAGAGCACACTTTGGAAGAGAGCACCACCTTGCAGAAAGACCTGGACAGGCTGGAAGAGTGGGCTGACAAGAACCTTGTGAAGTTCAACAAGGGCAAGTGTAAGGTCCTGGGAAAGCAAAGTCCAGGAGTGCAGCACAGGCTGGGATCTGTCTGTCTGGGGAGCAGCTCTGGGAAAGGGACCTGGGGGCCCTGAGGGACAGCAGCTCAAGAGCGGACGTTGTGCTGCTGCGGCAAAGAAAACCAACAGGATGCTGGTCAACAGGGGCATCACCAGCAGAGAGAAAGAAGTCATTGTCCCACTCTATGCAGTGATTGTCAGGCCACATCTGGAACGCTGTGTTCAGTTTTGCTCCCTCCTCTGCAAAAAAGGATGTGGACAGGCTGGAGAGGATCCAGAGAAGGGCACAAAGATGATAAAAGGACTGGGCAGCCTGCCATATGAGAAAAGGCTGAGAGAACTGGGTTTGTACATTCTTGAGAAAACAAAGTTCAGAGGAGACTATCACCGTTCTCTGATATTTGAAGGGTGGCTACAGAGAAAATGGAGACTTGTATGATTCCTTGAAAAAAAAGGAAAAAATGAGGTGTAATGGGTACAAGTTACTCATGGAAAGATTCCAGTTAGACATAAGGATAAAATTTTTCACAGTGAGAACAATGAAGCATTAGAATAATCCACCAGTGTAGTGGTGGATTCTCCAATATTGGACATTTTCAAGATTCAGCTGGACAGGGTGCTGAGCCATTTGTCTAGACTGTGCTTTTGCCAGGAAAGGTTGGATCAGGTGATTCTTGTTGTCGCTTCCAATCTGGCCTTCTAGGATGCTATAATTCAGTTCAGTGAATTGTAATCTATGACACGTAATCTATAACTTGCTCATGAAATGCTCTTGTGTGTGTTACATGGATGGGGCAGTCAGAAGGATTGAAATAGCTCTGTAAATTTAGTAACTTAATATCAAGGTTCTGTGGATTTATACAATGGGAATCTGAATGCCTAGAGTACAGCTGTATAAATAGGAACAGTGCATTTGTGGATCTTGGTTTAAACCACCTGTTTGTAATCATATGATGAGTCTGTGATAGGTTTCCCAGGCTGCTGGAAACCACTTCTCTTCCTTGATTCTGCCTGTCTATGCTGGCTGGTCAGTGGTGTTGCGGTGAATTGTCTAAGGTGCAGTGGAACCTTTGCTACTGTAATCATAGCAGTCTTTTTCTATATGTGTGTAACATGTATTTCTTGCTATGAACAAAATGGTATAAACTATTTCTTGTAAATTACTTTTTAAACTGTTGCTCTAAGTTTAACAAACTTTGCAGTGATAATATTTGACTTTTAATAAATACAGAGTTTTTCACTGTATAATGGCTAGAATTATGATGAAAAAGAAATTTGAGCATATTTCCTAATTCAGAATAGTACCAGTCATGAAAAGTAAAAATCAAGATGAACTCTCTTTTTAGTTTCTTTTCTGTAGTTCAGGTTTAAAATTCATAGATGTCTCTTTAGAATTGTCTTGTGACTTTTGTGTTACCTGTAGATAAAAAAGCTTAAGTAATAAAAATTTTCACAAAGGAAGCTTTGAGCTGGCAAAATGATTGCAGATGCCTTCTTTGTGTGTAACTTGCAGTCTCTAGACAGTCCTGCTAGCAGCAGAAGATTTTGTTCATTGATAAATCAGTGTTGCAAAAGATTTGGGAGTGAGAAATTCATTTGTTTGAACACCCTTTTTGTGATGAAAAAAAGTGGTCTTAGCCTGCATAAAGAATGGTTCATTGTGTTTGGTCATATCCCTACCTGTACAAAATAGAAGAAACCAGTAGTATGGGGAAATTTCCAGATAGTGAGTATGAAAAGTGTTTGAATGCTGGGAGAAAGAAATTGTTGAAGTAAGGTTGATTTATTTTTTTTTTTCAGAGAAATTTAAGTGGCTTTTCTCTATTATGTAAATTAAGTGAATTGAAAGTTGAGATTTATAATGAGTTGTAGGAAATGTAAGAGAGAGAATCACTCAGGAAGGTAATGGAACACCTTACTGAGGAGTGATAGACAAATGGCAGTGATATGGGTATACATATAGGTGAATAATTCATGATTTTAATCTCATATCTCAAAGGATAATTGATGAACAACCTGAAATTCTTTATTCCTCTTAGCATTGACATAAAGACTGCATTTTTACAGAAATTTAGGCTCTTCCACTAGCATATATTGTGATTAAATCTACCCAAAAGTAGCTATTAGTTGACTTCATACAACATATTGTGAGGGACAGGTCATATGATTAATTTGTCTGGAATAAACGGAGCCATTCTAATTTTTAAAATCTCTCATATTTTTAATAAATTGTGAGATAATTTGATTGCACTGAGTATTTAGTGTATTAGAAAATGACAAACAGGAGTGGTTTGTATGTCTTTACTGAAGAGCAGAAAGGTGACAAAGCAGAGTGCAAGCAGTTCAGTGGCTACAGTAGGCCAAAAGTACAGCTGAATTCAAATACGCATGAAACAGGATCAAGACAGCATCCCAATAAATACAACTATGTGTAATATGTACATACATACTTGGGGAACATAGTTACTTCCTAATTTAAAGATCATAAATGTATCTTTGTGTAATATTGTTTGCCTGTGGCTGAAGTAGGAAGGGCACGTCCATAAGTGATTGTGCCATGACTTGGATTGTCATTGAGTAGTTTATTTATTTATTTATTTATTTATTTTTACTTTCCATTGTAAACTGGAAGCATGAAGAATGTTCCAAAAATAAATGCAAGGCTTTTTCATAATGGGTTTCTTGTGTACTGCATATCATTCTTTTTTGTGGAGTATCTCAAATTCCTCCCTGGAAATAGTCAATAGTGTTTCTCACATGGCGGAGAAAAATCGACACAAAAATAGAAGTTACCATCCTCTATTCCTGTGTCAGGCTTCATCATTGAACAAAGAAGATGGAGCTACCCACAGGTTTTCTCCTGACTGAGAGCAGAAAACAGCTGACTTAGGTCTCTGCATGTGTTCCTGCAGGACCATATGACAAATACTGTGACAGTGGTGACGTTGATGCATCATGTGAATGTTATATACATTGGCATGCATTGATTAAAGGATGCACAAGATAGGAAATTGTAGCAGTGCTTTAACTTAGTTGGGGAATGGGGATTGAACAGAAGTGAAACAAGTCATCTGAAGAGATAGGTCTTTCCAGGGTAAAGGAGTGTTAAGCTTTGGAGAAAAGCAGGCATTTCATTTATGCTATATTTAAAGCAAATCACATTTTTCAGGAATGGTTTTATTTGTTTCAGAAATGTTTTATTGCAGCCATTGTGCGGTTTGAAATGTCTGATTGCAAGATGGTGTAAGTAGCTCAGCAAGGTGTAGGGCTGCAGTGTTGGTGCGGGTCTGACCAGCTGTGGGGCTTGCAGTCGATTCAGTACCCTGCTGAAAACAAAGAATTGTTTGATTCCTTCCTAGAGGCAAAGCAAGAAATAGTGTGGGAAATATAAATAACATCATCCCCTCTGATAAAATACCTCTGTAAGGCATTTTGTTTTGAAAAATAGTTTAAGGGAGAATGCAGCTGTGTTAGGTTGTTAGCACAAACTCCTGGCTTTCCTTTAGTCTTGGAATCATTAAAATACTTGCTTTCTGTAACTAAATTTGATTCCTGTGGCCCTTCGTTTTGCATGCCCCTTGCAGGGAGCTGGGTTGTTTATTAATCTGCTGGCTGCCCTGTGTTCTGATTCTGGCTGCACAACCACCTTCTCAGCAAATCATATCCCGTGTGTTTCCCAGCTGCTGCCATCCTTAACACATGCAGAAAATGTCTCCTGGCTGGCTGAACACAAATTCCAGCTGGCATCGCCTCGTGACTGAGCAAACCTCCCCTCTCTCTCCTGGCAGCGTTGCAGCCACACTGTTCTCTGCCTCAGGTGTTGTGTCTCAAGGCAAAGATGTGGGGCTGCAGCGGAGCTTGGGGGGCTGAGGCAGCTGGGAATCTGCTCTGCTCGGCAGCCAGGAAGGAGCAACAACTCCTTCCTCACAGAACGTGGGGATGTGCATGGGGCACGACGGGGTGTGTAACTAGAGCAGGGTGATGAGTGGGTAAATAGAAATAACAGCTCCCTCTTATCTTCATCCAAGATGATACTTGCCAAGTGCCGAGTTAACAGCAGTGATGGGTTTAATGATTGACCTTGCTATTGTTTTGCTGTCAGGGAACTTGTTCTGTTAAACTACCTGTGAGTTCTTGTATCGAGCTTATTGGTCCATTGAAATAGAATTATTTAGTCCTACAAAATATTTTGTATTTAGCAGTTCTAGTTCACCATTTCTAAACTATTATGACTATTAGGTCTGTCCTTTAAAGCAGCACTTGCAGTAGTCCCATTATTGTCAATTTATTTCCTTAAAAATATTCTCAGTTGTATTGCTACCAAGCTCCTAATAGGAGACTGTTTTCTGACTCTGTGGTCTATGGGTTTCTGCTGGTTTGCAGAATTAATGGTACTGGGCACAGTTCTGGTGTTTGAAGAAAAGTTACTTATGTATCACATAGAAGAAAGGGGAAGCATAAAATCACTTGCATGCCATGATGCTGAAACATCATATAGGCAAATATTATGAAGAAAAATGAGTGAAGAGATGAAAATTCACAGCAGCAGCATGTCAGCTGTTTATTTTCTGAATTATGAGTACTCATTTTTGTCAGAAGATCTCAAGATTCTACTTCCTTCTTCAGGGCTTTGTAAGGCAGATTCCAGCATCATGGAGTTCTTCCTTTACAGATTTTGTGTTGTGAAGCTGTTAGGCTTTCTTCTTTGTGTTTTTAAATGCTCTATACTACTGTCAACTTTTTAAAATGCAAAGGTCAGACTTGGTGCTCTTATCTGCATTGTTTACTGTTATACTTTCAAGTGATTGCAGAAATAGGGGTTGATATGACACAATGTGGTTTTTCAAGTGAGAGAGAACTTAGGTGACCCTTCACATCTCATCTCAATTTAACATTACAATTTTGGACATAGTCAACTTCAGCTCTCAGCTTTGAGTTTTCTAGGGGATCAAATAAATTTTTTTATTCCCACCCTTCCTAGTTCTGCGTTCCTTTTGGAGTCTTACAGGAAGAATGAAGCGCACAATATGTTGCTTCCATTCCAGGGAAGAAATGAAAGCACCCTCCCTCCTGCCTGTCTTCTGTTGTAGGTGATGTTTCTCCCATTTATGAGTCTGAAGCTGGTCTCCTTGTCCTTGAGATGTTTCAGAATTGAAGGGAGCAGGGCGAGAGGTTGGAAAGCAAGAGAATGTAAAGTTAGGGAGCTTGTGGAAGATCTGAAGTGTTTTTAAATGGATTTTTGACAAGAATATCTGTGTTGCATTTGTCATGTATTAATGTTGCATTTGGAATATGGCCTGTAGCTATAATGGGAACGATCATTTAATTTAGCTTGGTAAAGATTTACTTTACCAAGCCATTATGTTGCCATTATGTAGCAAAACATCAAAATACATTAGTCAAATGATAATGTCAGCAGCTGATCTGCAGTAAACAAACAGTCAAACCATCACAAATGTTTCTGGGACATTTGAGCTAATGCATCCTCATGTCCCCAGCCTTGTGTGTCTGTATGCAGGAGACCAATGGGCCTGGGTAGTGTTTTCTCTGCTGGCTGAGGAAAACCCAGCATGGGCCCTTCCGATCCAGGGCCGTGGGCACGATGCGGACCAGCTCAGGCGCCCTGTGCTGCCGTGACCCACAGGGGGCTGGGGGAGGCATGTGCAGCCCTTCTGCTGTCTGTTGTGTTGGACTGCTGCTGGATCTAAATGTTGGACAACTCTGTCCACTTCTTAGATTTGCTTTAAAATGGCTGTCAGACCCCGAAGTCTTCATCTGAGGGTTGAAAATGGATGGAATTTTCTATCCATGTGATAGCCAGGTTGCTTATTATCAAAAGCATGATGGTATGAATGTTTCCTTTTCTGGAAATGGGCTGATAGTCTGGTTTTGTCTTTTTAATTGTTGTTTATTTCTATGCATTTTGGGTCTTCACTTGAAGTAATCAGAAGGGACAAACTAGTGTGTGAATCGGAGGCTTCTGAGTGGCTCAGAAGGATTAATATTGCTCATATTTTATAGTGGCATGCATACTCTGAGTCTGTTATTGTTTACATCATAAAACTTAAATCAGTTTCCTAAGAAATACCAATTATGTATGTCAGTATTGCATACATAAACAGGACTTGTGTAAATAGGCATCTCTTTTTGGAGTAAAACCAGCAGATTGGGGCAGAGTAGCTCACCTTGTGGCTCAGACAATCAAAACTAAACTAATTCTAATCGGTATTTTTATTGGTTTCTGCTGGAGGATTGCAGAATTAGATGCTTAGTTTTGACACTTTGGACTCTTTTTTTGATGTACATTTTTCCCTTTGAAGTTTTGTAAATAAATGTTATATGTTCTAACTGCATAGAGTTGAATTTCTCTGTGTGAACAATGCAAACTGGCTATGATCATTAGAATTTTAAAAATTAATATAGCTGTGTTTTAATAAGAATTCAGTTCTGACCCTAGAAGCAAGAATTCCTTTTTTTTTAGTTTTTTTTTTTTTTTTTTTTTTTTTTTTTTTTTTTTTTTTAAATTTGGCATAATCTGTAGAAAAACAAACAAGCAAACCCAGGCAGCAACTTTCAGCACAGGGCTTGGGAAAACTCAGAGGCTATTCTGTCACCTTTTCTAAAAATCAATGCAGCATAATGTTACATGGTATCTAGGTCTGCCTTTTGAAACTGAATAATTACATATTTTTTTTAAAAGTATCTTTTCCTAACATAATGAAAGAAGTAGATCTTTACTGGACACGAAGCCTTTATTTTAAGGCTAAATCTGTAGTATGTGCCAACTAGCTAGTAAAAAAGCACCCTGTGTTGATTGGTTTATTTAACTTTCTTCTAGCAAAATAGCATATTGTCCTGTTGTCCTTCCACTACATGAGAAGAGCCTGAAATAACAGAAGCTGTTATGACATCTCTCAAAGCTTGCCTTTGTCAAGGTCACAGTTCTATTTTTGCTGCATTTTGTGCAAACAGAGATAGGTATGGTAGGAACAAATATTTTATAACTTAGATGCTGGCTCCCCCAGAAGTGTAAAATAAAACAAAAATGCACCCACCCCTTGTTATGCAAAAACATAACATACATTGGGTAGTTGTTAGCCTGGGTCTGTGTGCCACTCAGTGTGCCCATCAGCAGATACAAAGCTCTAGAATTAACCTGTGGATGTTCTTTCTTAACTAGCAACCCAAAATTTCTGAGGAACACAGGTAAAAGATGGGAGTTCTGTTTTTATACCACATATGTAATCTTTATATTCCTAAATATGTGGAAGCTTTATATAGGTAGATTCTGCTAGTTCATTCAGTACTATCAAATTTGTATATAGTTATGCTGAAAATGTAGAAATTAGCAGCTTTTTCTCAAGTGTATTTGGAGCAACAGAGGGTGGTAATGATGAGGGTGGTAATGATGAGGGTGTGCTTTGGAGGCAGAAGTTGATAGAGCTGTAGTATGCTGAGTGTTATTAAACATGTGGATGCTGGGTTTGAATCTGGGTCTACAAAGTGCTGATTTTTTGAGTGTGGGAGAACATTGGGAAGCAGCTTCTGTGCTTGTTCTGCTCATCTGCATTCCTGGGCATCTGTGTTTGAGCTCCTGCTGTGGGGAGGACACAGTTCTGCATCCTGGCCTAGATGGAGACTTTGCCTAAGCTAGTACTGCCACTGGTGTGGAGCCTTTATGTCCTCTGTTACAGATGATGTAGTGGGCAGGATGGTTGCTGTATGTCCTGCTTTTGACTGGGACAGGGTTCATTTTCTTCCTAGTAGCTGGTAGAGTGCTGTTGTTGGGATTTAGTATGAGAATAGTGTTGATAAGACGCTGACATTTTGGTTGCAGCTAAGTAGTGCTTACTGTAAGTCAGATGCTTTTCAGTTTCCCGTGCTCTGCCAAGTGAGGAGGTGCACAAGAAGCTGTGAAGGAAGCATGGCCAGGACAGCTGACCTGAGCTGGCCAAAGGGCTATTCCATACTACAGTGTCATGCTCAGTATATAAACTGGGGGGAGCTACCTGGAAGGGGACCGATCTGCTCCTCAGAAAGCAGGTGGCGGGCAATTGTACTGTGCATCACTTTTCTCTTGAGTTCTATTACTCTTTATTCCTCTCCATGTAATTTCAATTATTATTATCAGTATTAGCATATTGATTATTATGATAACTTGTTGCACTTATTAAATTGTGCTTATCTCAACCCATGAGGTTCACCTTTTCTTTCAGGTTCTCCTTTCACCCGGGGGCAGTGGGTGGAGACAGTGAGGGAGTGGCTGCCAGCTGGGGTTAAACCCTGATGCTGTGTCATATGGAGTGAATTTGTAAGGTGACACTGGATAAAAATGCTTTGCCTGTAGGAAAAAAAACCCCAACTGTTCAAACAAAATTCGACTCCTTTGCACTGAAGTAGATGAGCAATGCTGGTGTATATGTTCTGTTGGCAGTGCTAAACTTGGGAGGACAATAAAAAAGAGAGGCATAGGGATGAGATTGAAGTTTTTTTTGCGTTAGCAGAAATGGTGCTTCAGGAGTCTACTTAATGTTAGAAGTAGAAAGTGTAATAGGAAATGTGTATCAAATTCCATCGGGATGTTTGGAGACTAAAAGAAAGTTCATGTAATGGGAAGGAACCAATCTGGACGTGTGTGTGTGTGTGTATACACACATATAGATAAAGCTTTTTGGTTTTATATATATACATATATACACAGTAAAAATTTCTGATATGTTTGTTGCTTAATGTTATTTGTCAAAAAATGATTAGACAAAAAATAAATGACTAGGACAATGTATTTTATTTGCTGATAAGAGATTAATATGCCTTTTTTAAAAAAATAGAATTAAGCAGATGTTCTCGTGATGAATGGCTTTTATGAAGAAATACAGGGAGAGGCTGCTTACTTAGCATTTGCTATATATTGTAATATTTTTGTGTATAGTTTAAGGTACTTCATTTATAATATGTTAGAATATACTTTTAAAAAAACATCAAGTAGTTTACTTGATATATTTCTTTTTAAAGACAAGTTAGAATTTAATGAGTAGAACATATTAAATACTATTTTTAGTGTTCTGAGAAGTTCAAAATTGTAAGGAATTGAAATGTAATAGGGAATACCTGTACAAGAAAAGCCCTTCTGTATAATAGGCTATCCAGTATTGTTTGCTTAAGTTTTGTTTTGTTTTGTTTTGTTTTTCTTTTAACTTTAAATCAGGAGTTAAACACATCACTGTGTTCTGCTTTCTGTTACTTCATTGCTACAATGTCTCCCAGATATGTCTGAATTTGTTGCATCTGTTGATAGATAAAGTAAGGTCGTATTGACAAATATCCTAGGAATTAGTCTCAGACATATTGTAAAGGAATCTTTTTGGTCTTTCTGTTACATAGTACAGTGTTCATTGCAGGTCAGTTTGTCCAGAAGTTACTTGTAATAATAACAATGTGACTTGCTTGTAGCTGTTCATGTTCCATGTGAAATACTTTTGTCTTTCTGCACTCAAGAACATCATACAGTGAAAAGCAAGTACAGAGTAACATTGACTTTTAATGCTAATTGCTTTCCTACTGGAGGAGATACTTTAGCCTTGGGTAAAGCTGTTGCAGTCTGTAATTAGCTTTGTAGTTGGGTAAAACTTGATGTTTCCACGGATGGGGCACGTGTCACCTCTCTGGGCAACCTGTGCCAGCGTATTCTTACTACAAACACTTATGTACCAGATAGTCACCCAGAATAATATTCTTCCTGGATTATTAATGTTAATGAAAACAAAAAATAAACTATTGCCAAAAACAGACCCCTAAAATTATGTTTTCGCCAAAACACGAGTAATTTAATGGCATATAAGGTAATCTGTAATTTCAAAGTTGGATGTTCTAAGTTCATATCTAGCACATTTTTCAATTAAAGGTTAAACTGCAAGTGTTCTGTGTCGCAACTGTCAGATTGAAGAATAATTTCCAAGACCTAAGATCTTCTTATGTTAACAAGTTTTTGAAAAATATTTATCTGGAAAAGAAAGAAAAACCGTGTTCCAAGGTATTCTTGCAGTGTCCCTCACTAGTTCACCTAAATCCAATCCTGGCTGTGATTTTCAGTTTGTTGTGTGAATATTTTCATTCTAACTGGATTGTGGATGCACTATACGGTCTGCTGTAGGGATTGCACATCAGTCTTGTGAGCACGAAATACAGACTGTACAGTTCATGCATTAAAGTCCTAAAGGATTAGTTAAGTTCTTGCTGACATTCACTGTCCTTTTGGACTTTGAAGAATACCTGCCACATTTTGTGAGGTGTCTTGGCAAATCAGTTCTCACTAGTGTGTTGTTGAGAAAATGGTATGTAAAAACCAATTTTATCATACGTATAACACTTCCATAAGGTGGTTTTTACATGTGTTTTTTCTTACATTTGCTCAGGATCAGCTTAACAGAAGACAAAAGGCATCCTGTTCCTTTTTCACTCAGCTGTATTTTAATACGCATATTTGAAAATTAATTGCCTTTTCCAGTTCCTTTGAAAACAGCAGTAACAGGATTTGTGGTACTGGATTTTGAATGTATAGCAGTACATGCAATGGAAAGTATATATTTCAAATTTCTATACTTATATAGACAAAAATTAACTCTGAACTATAAAAAAAACCAGATTAATTTTCTCTTTATAAGACTTCCAGTTTTTACAGTGGTGCTTAAAATTATAAATTCTAGGCTTTTTTGTGTGAATAAATATTTTGTCTAATGACAATAGAATTTATATGGTTGTACTACACACTTTTCAAATAAAAAAGTGTGTTCTTGCATAGAATAAACATTACAAAAAGCCCTTTAGGCAGAATAAAAGTGTAATTGCAGATTCCTATTATTTAATATTCACTAGAAATAATTGGAGATTAAACTCTATTTAAAAGGTACTTTATTCAGTGGAGAAATGTTTATGGTTTTTAATTACAAATTTTTTTTCCATTTTCTTTGCAGGTATTGCTTTGTTTTTGCTTTAGGATACCTCACTGTGTGCCAAATTACTAGGGTCTATATCTTTGATTATGGACAGTATTCTGCTGATTTTTCTGGGTAAGGAGAAAAATAATCTTTCCATCTTGTCCTCTTAAATGATACTGTATCTGTTGTTATGGTTTGTTTTTTTTTTTAAATTGGTTACCCCCCCCCAAAGTTAATTGTGTCAACTTTTAAAACCTTTGAAGAAAGCTGAACATGTATATGCATATTGACACACACGCAAATATATAAGTAACTGTGCTTTAATCATACAAGCTGAGAATTTTTGTGAACAGTTGTGTCTCGTTAGAACCACCAATGTGTTATCTGTTGCCTCCTGTTCCTGTGTGAATGGCATAAAGGATTTGGTGGCTACGGGAATTTTTGCTCTTTGGTTTTTCCCTTAAAGTCCCTGTTACTATATTTGACAGCATGATAAACCTTGAATTGTGTCTGGTGTACTTGCTTGCCTGGCACAGTCTGATACCACTTTTTGAGGAAAATCTGAATGTTTTATGGAATTTAGCTTCTTTCTTTTTTGGTGGTATGTTAGATGTTCCAGAAGGAGAAAGTTAAGGAGACAGGGACATGGATGGTGAGGTAGTCACAGAGACCTTGGAAACAGAAGATTTTGTCTCTGTGTGCCCTCATTTTATGTAACGAACTTATACCTATATTTGACTTGAACTGTATAGGAGCAAAACAGAATTAAATTGGCAAAATAAAAATAAACCATATTGGTAATTCTTCTTTCTGCTGCAGACACAGAGACGTGAAGCACAACATTTCTTATAAACAAGTTGGCTACTGTGATAGTGCTTTTGTTAATTTAAAGGACAGTGTGTATTCTAGGGGGAAAAAAAAAGATATGAGGAGTATTTGCTAGTCTGCTTAAAATAGTACATTAAATACTTTCCAGGGATACTGTGAGTGGCAGTGGTCTTTGTAGCGTAGCATTATCTATGGTAGAGTTGTACTTATTAGCCTTGCTACTTCTCGGTCTTTGTTGGTAACAGGCATGTAGTCCAGAAAATTGACTTATAGGCTGAAGCCAAAAGTTCTTATGGTTGAGTTCATCTTTTCTGTTATCTTTATCTTACCTTCCGAAACATCTTTCTACAGTTGTCGTACATCCAAGTGTCTGCCTGCAAGCCAGATATCCAGGTTCCTATTGTAGTCAGCAGAGATGTGATTGATGTGGACAGCAGAGCCTGGAGGGCATTTCAGCTGACCCACCACTAAGTATCTACCTGAGCATGAACTGGGTCACTTGTCAGATGCCCCTGACTCTATTGGCTGCATCTCCACTGGCTATAATGAGAGCTTGCAACACAGTCATATGCATACAGACACTAAAACTAGATTTACTGATGTTGAATTTAATTTTACCATTACAAGTGAAACTGTAATCCAATTGCTGTCCCTTCCAGTTCACTGCAGCGCCAAAGTGTACAACCTTGGCAGTGATCAAAGCTCTGAGCTGACTCTGGAAACAGTGTAATTGCACTTTGTTGTTCTTGTTCTCAAAATAATTAGTAGAGCTTGAGCACACCGTTGCTCAAACGTGACTACACTGCTTTCAGATAGCAGCTGCCTTTGTGACCCTGATGGTTTGGTGGTAGCTCAGAGATTTCTGATAAGTCTAAATATGTCCAAAGATTCCCACATCCCATCCCTGGAGATGTTCAAGGCCAGATTGAATGGGGTCTGAGCAACTGGATCTAATTGAAGGTGTATCTGCCCAGGGCAGAGATGATGGAGCTAGATGATACTCAAAGTCCCTTCCAGCCCAAACTGTTCCATGATCTATGAGCTCTGTGCTCTGGACAGAACTGTTCTGAAGCTTAGATCCAACACTCTGATTGTATGTTTGAGATGGCAGATTTAAACCACCCTTTCATGCACCAATTTGGGAGCTTGATTATGCATATCACATTAAATCTCTGGCATACACTGCATATGCTCCCTTGACATGAGACCGAGATTACTTCCAAAACAGGCAGAGAAAGAAAACTTTCTTTGGTTCTGGGAAAAGAGAGTAAGCTCAAGAAAATTAACTCAAGTTTCCTGACCAGCTGTTGAAGTCCAGCACGAGCAAGTTCTTCTAACGATGCTGGCATGGATTCATATAGTGGTTAGCTCCAAAAGAGCTTTGAATGTGTTTACCTAGGTATTTCTCGTAGCATGCAGTGCTTGTCTGAGGTGCCCAAGCTGAGAAAATTTGCTCAAAATTTGAAGAAGGGTCTCAATGCACTGACAGTGGAGGAAGCTGAGGACACCTCATGCTGGAAATGCAATTGCTTGTGCAGAGCTGTGTGGTCCTGGCTGCAGTACTAACAGATCCCAGCTGCCTCCTTTGCCTTTCTGCCAGCACCTAAAAGGGATTGTTAAAATCCTGCTTCACAGCCTCACTGTGCCAGGAAGGACTCTTCCTCTTTTAGTCTCTAGATTGTTGCTCCTCAGCCAAATATTTGATGATACTGGAATAGCCACTTCAGGAGAAAAGAAATTAGAATACTAGGGTCTGCTATGATAACAATGACAGATTTATCAGCTGGAATTAATGTAAGGGCTGACTGAGATCCTTCTGGACTCCTTCCTTCCACCAGGCAGGATCCATGCTGTCACATGTCTGCCTACAGAAAGAAAACCCATTATATTTAGAGTCGGTTGGGGATTTCTGCCAGCATCAGGCAGGCCTACAGCTTAAATGCTAGAAGGAGGTATGAGGGATTTACCAGACTATCTGTTCCTGTTTAGTCTTCTTCCTTTATGTCCTTTGCATGTCACTCTAGTCTTGATATCAGGATTTTGGGGCACTGGTAGTACAGTAGATTTTTTTTCCCCCTGATTGCATTTTGAGGACTGGAAATAACTGTGTGCTTTGAAACCATTTTAACAATTACGTAAAAAAAAAAAAAAAAATCCGTTTGATGGACTGAACATACGTCAAAATGCTGGTGTAGCCCTGTTAATGAAGGAGAGCTTGATGGCTTTTGGATTTGTGTTTCTGTGCCAACTTAATGTGCTCTAAAAATGCCAATTGCACTCAAGACGTGAACAGGACTAAGTGCCCTTTGCACAGTATGATTATTTTATTGTGTTTTTTTTTGTTTTGTTTTGTTGGGGTTTTTTTTGTTGTTTATTTGTTTGTTGTTGTTTGTTTTTTTTTTTCCTCCAGTTCAGATACTTCTAGGTAAATACAGTCCCTGATATGTTTTTTGAGATCTGATTTCAAAGTTAAATTTCTAAATTCTAGTAGTTTACTTTATGCATTCCCCATCCCTCTCCTACCCCAGGGAGGGAGTTTGCAATGTTGAGATTCACATCAGGGAAAAGCTCTTAGATACTATGAAAATGGTATAATTTCTCAGTACAAAAATGACTTGACTAGCCAGGGCAGAATATTTCATGGACAGTTTAAGATTCACTCAAGTGTACCAAATTCAGAACAAAGTGAACTCTCTTGGAGCCAGCATAATTATGCTGGGTTTTTGTTTTGCCAGATATGTTTACTTGAAGGAAATAGCAATTCTCGATGGAAAAATCAAACATAGGATCAGGTGTTAGTAGAAACTGTGGAAGTGATCTGCATATCTAAATAACTTATTTTAATATTCAACTTTGCTATAGTTTTCTTGTCCTTTGCTTACTGCTACTTTAACTTACAATGAATATAATTGCTCTTATTGTAGTTTTTTATTTACTCTTCTAACTGTAAAAAAAAAAAAGTAAACTGTGTTAGTAGAAAATACATGTGAAACACTTTGTCTGTGTTTGTAGAACCTAAAGCAGCAATAAAAGACAAGTGCTATCAAATACTACATTTAAGGCTTAAATTCTTCTCATTGCATTGAGGACTCTGTAATGGTTTCAGCTAAAAAACTAATCACTTTGTTCTTTCATTGAAGATCTTCCAACTTAGAGTAATTAACTTGGATTACGAATATAAACTTCCCCTGGTATTTATATGTGAAAGAAAATCTTGAATTTTTATCTAAATTATTCTTTCTTCCTTTTTTTGTAACAGTCCAATGATGATAATTACACAGAAGATCACTAGCTTGGCATTTGAGATTCATGATGGTAAGATTTCTTTACTGTGTTTAATTTTCCATACAAAATAAATTTAAGGAGGGTTTGTCATGAATCAGTGAATTACTTTAAACCAGTTTTGTGTTTCAAGGCAACATAAATTTTTGTATCTCAATTGTTTCTTTTGATGCTTACCAATGAAAGTACTGAGAAATGTTGCTCGGACTCTACAGAAGCTCTAAAATTGCTGACACTGCAGAAGAGATGACTTACCAGAAGACCAGTGACACTTCTGGAGTCAGTGCCTAAAGACCACTGATACTCTCTTGGGCTGGGGTATTGATTGTGAGAGTTAACTAAAGAACTTCCTGATTCAGAGACCTCTGTTGCTGATGGATGGATAGAAAAAGCACATGTAATTTCAGTTGTTGAACACCTTTTGTTTTAAAATGCTAATTCTTGAACACTTCCCCAGTTTGTGCCATATATGCTGATTTTTGTAAAACCTTTGTGTGTTTCAATTTGTTTAGTATCATAATTACACTCACTGCTAACACATTGCTGTGAGCAGGGAGATTATCTACTTATGTTTATGTCTTCTCACCTGTCAGATGTATCCATCACATAAGTGAGCCCTAATTGTGACAATGAATCCTAATGTTGGCTTTTGTGGGTAGGGTAGCTAGGTTTTTAGTTACCTTTAAATTCAAAGGAGTAATTTTCATTTTAAAGTTTGAAAATGTCATCTAATAAACCTGTCCAATTAGCTTGACTCACTTGCAGCTACAGCTGTCAGTTGAAGATTTGGGAGTGTAGCTCCAGACACCTAGATCAAGACGCCTGCTGTTCTGAAATTGCTTATTGACATTGTGCATGAAGTTTAATGTCTTTTTGTCTCATATGCATCTTAGCTTTAGTGCTGTTGGTGTTACATTTTTTTTCCATTCTTGTTAAGTGGCACTGTCTAGAGAAGACTGTAGGCAAAACCATTCAGGAATTTGAACAGTTGGGAAAAGACCTTTTTGTAAGTATTTTTGTGTGAATGAAAATAAATAATGCTAGGCATATCTAGGTGGTCAAAAATGTTGGTGTTCAACTTCTAGAGAACATATATTCAGAAGGAGTAATCTTGCAAGCTGTAATCAACTGAAATACAAAGTACACACGTTAGTGGAAACAGGTTATTACAAGGAAGTAATAGTTCTAGTATCAAGCATGAATGCTTCCTCTTACTATTATTTTGCTAGGGGAAAGAACTATTCTGAATTTGCTGACATCATGCACAAATAGTGGAGTGGTGGTATGGAACAGGCATGTGAGTGTTCCTGGCAGTCTTGAAACAAATGTTTCATTTAGTCAGCTCTATTCTTAACTTTCATCATGAACTAGACTAGATTTTTTACTATTTAAATTAATTCAGATAATTTGTATTTTCTTCTGGATTTCTTTATAGATACCACAGAATTTTCAGTATCAATCTTGATATTTTGTTCCTTATTGACCTCTAAATTCTTTGTCAGCTTGTGAGGAGTATCTAACTGTATATTGGAAAAATTTCTCTATAATTGTATCTGCATTTTAGCAGATTCCTTGAATTGGATGGTCACAGTTGCAGTGTGGACAGGACTTTCAAAAGTTGGTGTGACTGATGTGAATTCAGGAGCAACTGATAGTCTGGTGTCAGGAGATGCTAAGAAAAGATGTACAGGGAAGACTAAACTTGCATTAAAGCAAAGTTTTTTAACATTAGCCAACTTAAAAGGGATCCTTCATGAAAAGTTAGTGAAAACAAGCCCTGCTGTTAGTGGGCTTTTGTTCACTGTACAAAGCTCCATGCTTCCACTGGAAATTACTTAGAGATACACTGACGGGAGAGGAGATAATGTTGGAAATCATTCTAAGTGATTAATGGCACTCTGAGCCTCTAGTCACATCAGCTTGGCTATATTAATCACCAATTACTTTATTTTCCTCCCTCATTTTTTACCAGTACATCCAAGGAGAGTAATGAAAATAAACAGCTGAAAAAAAGGTGTTGGTGTGTTGGATTTTCCCAGTAAACATCAAGATTGCAGTTGTAGCTAGGTTGGTTCTTGGTAAAGGTCACTCTTCTGGACTTGATCTTTCCATGACAGCCAGTTTGTTGTGTTCAGCTGATTTCATTTTAAGGTCCTGGAGTGAACTGAATATAACCACAAAGGCCACTCACTCATGCTGCATATTCAAGTGTCTGTCTAGCTAAGTGGATATACTTGATTCCAAGTTGAAAACTAGTATGGAATCTCATAAACAAGTGACAGCTACCCTTGTAACTGTTACACCCCTGTGCTCTTATTGTGAGGGATTTTTTTAGGTAGGGAAATTAAATGAAAGTTGCATAGGATTTGGACTTGATGATTCTTGTAGGTCCCTTCCAACTCAGCCTATTCTCTGATTCTATGTTTTACGCTTGATGTATAATACAGACTTTTCAGAAGTTTGCATGGATCACAGACTTACACCTGAGGAGATTTGGAGTATGCCTTTCATGTATTCTGATTTACATTTTGAACTTCAGTCTTTGCTAGTTCTTACCTTCCAGTTCCTTGTTACTCAAATGAGTACTGCCAAAAATGAGTAGTCAGTGTGTTAACGTTTGCTTTGTATTTTTTGCTGATTATACCTGGCATCTCACATGTATATTCTAAAGGCAGAAATGTTTTTACATAATTTGGAAACTGCTGGAGTCCATATTAATTCTGTGTGGCAGGATTTAGATTTATTTATGCAATGCTTCGGGCTAATGACAGAGTTAAGGGAGAAAAAGAAATTTTATTTTTTATTAGAACAAAAAATTTGCAGATGTTTAACAAAAAAAGTTGCTTTCTAATATTCCTGTTAATTATATAAGTGAAGCTGCCATAGTATGATGCTGTTTTGGGGGGTTTTTTGGTAACATGTTACTTTCTTATTATGCTTAGGAGTTCCTTTTAATGCTCTCTCCCCAGTTACCACTTGATTTTTTTATTTATTTTTTTTTTAATTTTTAATGTGCTCTCTCTTATGATAGTGACAGCATGGTGATTATTGTTTCAGTATCAGTTAGCAAAATTTTTTTTATAGTACATGTCATTACTGGCTAAAGGAATTATATTGTATTTTTCCACTTCTAAGTCTTCAGATATAGTTTTGTGCCTGCATTTTGCTTGTATGGCTCTCTGGATATTAAGACTTGTAAATTTTCTTGCTTCTTTTGTGGTTTGTTTTTCAATTTTACTCAGTGGGCATTCGTACCTATTTGCCTTTGTTGCTGCCAATGTGGTAGTAAAAACTAAACTGTTATTGTCTGTCTTTGGATCTTAAAATGTTTTAATAATAACATGCATTTGGACTCAGCTGGTGATTCATTTCAGAACCACAAAATTTACTGTAATTGTAACAGAGCCTGAAATACCGTCTCCATGTTTATTATTAATATACAATCCTATGTCAACATTATTAGTTACTGGTTAGCCAGATTTCCATACAAATACACAAGTTTAACCGCAAAGCTGGGGCGATGCTATGATATATTTGTAAACACTGTTGTAGTGAGAGCACAGTAGACATAATATCCCATAATGAAGCCTGTGTGTCTGGATAGTGGCGTGTGCCTGAAGGCGTTGGGTTTGTTACCATTAGGAATTGGGCTCTTGAGAAGGAATGTAAAGCTAGAACTTCCTCATGACCTAGACAACTTGGGAAAATTTTTGTTGCTGATAATTTACAAAATTTTTTTTACCAAGGAAAGTACATAAGAGTATTTCCTGCTTTACAGATGAGAAAATGGAGTTATAGTTCCAGAGTGACCAAATTGTTTCACCTCTCTAACAGATGCTCAATAAAACCCATTTTCTCTAATCTGTGCTGTGTGATTTGGCAGTAACTAAGAGCTGCAGTTGTTGTGGTGGTCTCTTGCTCTAGGACAGAAGAAAGCAATTCTTATAATCCCCAAAGGAATGCTACAAAACCTCATGAGTTCCCTGGCAGCAGTGTGCTGCTGAAGTGGGAGTTCTTCATCTCCAGTGTGTAGTGGGTAGGGAACAGCTATGGTTTTTGAGGTCTCTGTTCCCATGGGCCTGGGAAATACTGAATGTGTGTATCTTAATTCATCTCATATTGAATAAGCATCAATGTAAGAGCACCTCTTCCATGTATATTTTCTATGATATAAAAAATCTTAACGATAACTTCCTGAAAGCTTTCAAGAGTATGACAGAGATCAGTGGTTTTCTTCTTCTTGTATGCTGTGCAAAGATGATAAATGGGCCTGCAAGGCACTGAGAAGGCATTTAAAAAACCCCAGCAAAACAGGGAAAGCCACTAACCTGACCTCAAAGAATCTGCTGACTGGAGGGAAACCTTAGTGAGATAAGGAAATGAAAAATTACTGGAGGCTTACTTGGGTGCAGTATGTTTGAGACAGCAAGTGCATTGCTCACCAAATTATTTGGGCCTTAAATGACTTCGTATGGATGTATGTATGTATATAACTAAAACCTGTTTTAAATAGACCTTTTCTTTTCTTCTATCTTTCCAAAACCACGGATCGTATTTCAGTGGTTGGAGTCTCCTGTTTCAGGCTTGAGGTTTTTCTCCTCCTTTTTCATACCACACCAATGACGTGAAACATTTCATTTGACTAATTGCCTTTATTTAGTGGCTAATCTGGCTTTATGCACGTTCATTTGGACACACTGGGTGATCACTGCCTCTTTCTGACTTAAGGGTAAAATACTTATATGGAATATAATGTCAGAGGAGGCTCCTGCTCCAGTCGGTTTGCATTGTGTAGGCTGTGAGAGACTGAAAGCTCTGTATGGGACACTTCCCTACACTACCCATGTGGAGGCATCTACATCCATCTGTAGGAGTCTTTGTGCTAAATTCTGTTTGTGTTAATTTCAGAGATTTACTACCTGAGAACTGTAACATTATGTCCTTAAAGCTTACAGAATCTTTCAAAATGCTTCTTCCACATTTTGTATTCAGTACTTTTATCAGCATAAAACTCTTCGCTACAGAACCAAGGAGAAGATGTGAAAATGTTATGGTGAGGAAGAGAAGGTGCTGCATGAAGTTAGGGGGTGATAATTTGTTCTTCAGTTTCTTGCCTTGAGTGGGTATGGTTGGGGATGACTTTCCACTGTGAAGGATCAGGACCAAAGGAGGCCAGCTCATATTGAAAGAGAGGAGATGGCAAGTTGGTACCCCCTCTGTATTCTCAAGCTCATGTAAAACAGCTTTGTTGAAAACTAAAAGTGTGGTTTTGAAGTCATAAGTGTGTGTAGATCATGGTCACACTGGAATCACACTAAGACAACAGAATTATCTTCTTGTAGATAACAAGTGTTTCCATGAGTCATAGAACTAAATTAGCTTTTACTTCCCCTCAGCCTCTCAATCTTTTTTTGTCATAAGGCTGACTGATTTTGATAACTAAAAACAAATTGATTGCAGTTGAAACTTACCTTATGCTTGGATCAAGTATAAGGGCTCCCCTGTGTGGATTTATGGGCATCAAGGAGTGGGGTTGAAGGCAACCTTTCTATGAGAGGAGGAGGATCCTCAATAGAAACACCTATATTCCTAAAGCACGTTGGGTTTTCATATTTATATTGCCCTACTCTTTAGTCACATTTGGTTAGAAATTGGCTGTTGGGTTTAAGTTCTGCTATGGAGGAAGATAATAGAAGTGTGATCCCATAAACTTAATTTCCTTTAGGAAGGTATGTGCATAAAAATAAAGTTTTTAGTACTTGAAATGGCAAAGAAAAAATGCAAATATGAACAGCAGGAAATGGCTGCATGTGGGAATATCTGAGCCACTGGAGAAGGCTGCAGGAGGAGCTGAAGTGGTCATTCTGGCAGGCAGTGCTGGCTGGTATTAGCCAGGGCTGGCTGAAGGAGGGAGCTCTACTATTTTGTTCTGAATTAGTGTCTTTCATAATAAATGAAAGTGTTGAAAGTCTTTTTTTTTCACTTTACTCTTTCATGGGAGTACAGATTTTGAAGACTGTTTTTCAGGGATAGGTCACCAGCATTTCAGAAATAGCTACATATGGCAAGAAGGTAAACTCAGTCTTGCTGCTGAACTTAGACTTGGACTGCCCCCTTCTGCTAGCAGGGGTTAGAGCTTCTTGTTAGTGCTCAGGAAAAAGACTGTAGCACCCTTTACTGCCATGCCTGCTTCACTGGACCTTGTCACCACCTTTACTTGCAGTGCAAAGCTGTTCTTGAGGTCTGCCATAAGTTTTGAACTGCTGAAATCTCTCTTGGAATGCATTAATTTTATGCATTAAAACTGCAGTGACTAATGCAATGCTTGGGGCTTTTCAAGTTTCCAGAATTGGGAAAAAAGGGTTTTAAAACCTGCAGACTTTGAAGTCTCGACCAGTGTAGGAGAATTGTTTTTGTTAACACTTTCTACAAGTTGTCTTAATGCTTTCCTGAAATTCATGTGATTTCAGGTTTAGGCACTGCTGGATATAACTGAAGATACGAGAGTTTGTAATTTTGTCAACAGTAAGAATCGTTTGATCCAACTCCAGCAAAAATGTTATGTGACATAATAGCTCTGAAATTGCTTGAGGCGTTAAGAAATTACATTGCAGCATGAGGCTTGCTCTGAGTAAAGAAACTGCTAATTAATGTGGGGGGATTTAGCTTTTCTTTACTTTTTCTTTTTCCTGTCCTCTTCCCCAGGAATGTTTCGGAAAAATGAAGACTTGACTCCGTCACAGAGGTGTTTGGCTGTAAGGTAGGCTTTCAGACATTCTGCTTTGGAGATGTTTTGTGTGCTTTATGAATGATCTGTGCAATTTCTACAGCTCACTTTAAGACAGAGGTTATAAGCTCATGTAAAACAGATCCATGCTTTTATATATTTGTAGGCTAATTTATACATCTGTTCTTCTGAAAAATATCACTAGGAGTAGGTTTTATAGTTATTTAGAAAAAACATTTTAAGTTCTATGCAGTCTGTGCAAATTAATGCCATATCAGATAGGAGACTTGTAACCAGTACACATATGAAGTAGCTGGTGAAGAAACATTGTTAAATTCTATTTTTCAGTATTTATCTTACCTTTTCTCCTTTCTTTATTCAGGACAGTTGAAAATAGTATGTTGTGTTGGGTAAGAGGGTGTTGAGACATTTGCTTTAATTGAAATTATTGCCAGTTAGCACAAACCTTTATTTGTTGATTCAATTGTTGAGGGGAAAATAGAAAACTTAATACAGTTGAACAAACACTGAGGAAAACAGCCTTCCCTTTCCTTCCTCAGGCTCAGCTTCAGTCAAACACCTCTACTGAGCAAGGAGAGACTCATTAGAGTTCAGGAGGTCTGTCTGCAAATGCTCAGTATGGATTGGGAAGAAATACTATGTGTAGATTGTTTCAAAAGACAGACAAACTGCTCTTGTCCATGTGGTTTTTACTGCAGCTAGAGTAAGCAATAACATGGAGTATGACTTTTCCTGCTGTGGAAATCCTGAAGAACTACACAGTCCATCTCACGAGTTGCTTGTCTTTGAATTACAGACGCATGCCAAGTCTACTGGAGTATTTAAGTTACAACTGTAATTTCATGGGTATCCTGGCAGGCCCGTTATGCTCTTACAAAGACTATATTACTTTCATTGAAGGCAGATCATACCAACTGCAACAGTCTGAAGCAAATGGGAAGGAAGATACAAAATATGAACAAACGGATCCTTCCCCAAATGTAAGATGTATGACTCTTGCGGTGCTGATGCTTATGTAATCATTGCATGGAAAGCTTGGTTTGCACTCTTCATTTACAGGCATAACTGCTGAGCTGCATCTGGAGTTCATTCATCAACAGAATAGTTCCCTGTTCAAAAAGTTGTATGCTTATTTTTTAAAGGCAGGTTTTCTCCGTGGTTTCCAGTCTGGATCTTGTGGATAAAAGCAGATTAATTTGGATCTTCCTAACAAGCTTATATGGTAAAAAGCCATCTTTAGATTAAAACAGTTCATGCATGTTCACTTCAAAGCATATACTGTGCATAAAAACCCAATCATATGTAACAAATTGAAAAAATCACAGAAATAGTTTCATTCTTCATGCTAGCAGTCATGTAGAGAGGTACTAAAGATGGATTTTGATCTGAAGGTGTAGTAAAAGATGTACTAGCCGTAACACTATGAATAGTGCTCCAAGCCACATAATTCCTTTTTTCTCTTTGGTCTGTTATTGAAGAAGAGACCAAATACATAGAGAAGATAGTCCAGTTGATCATGCATTACGGGAGAGATTGTATGACCTGAATTTAAATCAAAAGCTCACAAAACTTGTTACTTTTAAAATTTAGTCCAATTAGTTTAATGCCCAGAGTACTGGATAATATCTTTTCACTCTTTTCATATTGTCTTAAGTCGTAATGTATCAGGCATTTAAATTCGCATGTGCCTAAGATAATTCTTATCTCACATAAGATGCAGAATTATCGTGGTGTTAATTGGAACACTTCACATGGATGGCTTTTGCTGATTCCAGCACCAGTTACCCATCTTCTGCTTATCTTGTGAGACCAACTGTTGCTGTAGCAGATGAAGGTGTTCCCACATGTGGCTGCCTGTCTTGTCCTACCATCTCAAGGTTACGGCCCCACAGCTGGGCCAACAGGGAGCGCTTCCCAATCAGTTGAGGCATCTCCAACCACTTCCATCCTTGGAAAGTGTGAGGACTCTTTGCATGTTCCATTCTACCCATCTCATGTGGTTGTAGTAACTTGCACAACAGGAATGCAAACTCGTGGCTGGAGGATGATAACACTTGAAGGCTGCTTCATGAGAGCAGCTCACATGAGTGAGGTGTGGAGCAAGTTAGGAAGGGTGAAAGACACAGGGAGAATTCCTTGCATAGATGGGCATCACATGGCCCGTGCTCTGCTTTGATGTGTTGTATTGACAAAGTTGCAGACACTTTTGTTTCTAAACATTGTTTTGGCCCAGTAAAGTCTTGTGTACTAAACTCCTATTTCTGCAGAAAAGGGTTATGTAGTAAAATTATTGCAAATGAGTGGAGGTAAACCAAATCTGCCTGTATCAGTACTTCTGGACACACATCTACTGATTGTCTGATAGTACTTCCTGGCTTCTTACCACATAATCTTGTTAGTAATCTGAGCAAGGTCAATAGAAATAAATGTAAACCTATGATGGCTTCTTCTTTCCGGTAAGTGGTTTTCCTTAAAATTAATTGCCCTTAAGATGCTTGAAACTTTTGTGATTTATGCTGCATTAGCTTTTGACATAAAAACAAAGAGAAGCTGTTTATGCTTCTGATACTTCATCTCCGAACTGGTGTTAGAGAAATCTGGCTGCATTTTATAACACCAGTGAGTATTGTGTGCTTTTGGAGAAAGACCAATGATACAATTTTACTGCATTTGCTGCATCAATTAAAGTATTCATTGTCTTGTTCTAGAAGAATGTTTAAATACCATTAACTTTCAATTAATACTTTAAATTTATTATTATTTCAAGAAGAATAAATTTTTAGGTAACTCAAAAAAAATTTGAAATGTAGTGGGGATCAGCAAATGTTAATGTCATAAATTTAAAAAAAAAATCCTTGGGCTGAGTTACAGTAAGTTTCATTTCTTGTTAAATATAATTACATAACCAAAGTAGTTCATGCCAGCCTCCTCCTCTATACTGTGTGTTGACTGCATGATGTTAACTTGGTTTAGTACTTTTGCTGTGTTCATTGCATGTTAAATGAATATAGTCACCATATTAAAACTTACTTCTTATATCCCTCCTATTGTGCCTTTTTGCAAGCTATCAGTTGTTGGTGCTCAAAGTGGTGTCAACTCTCAGAAATTAATATCTGTCTTTGTAAGTTTCTTTTTATTATGGCTACCCTTGAAATACAAGATTCCTGTCAGCAGATATCTGCTTTCTTGCTTATTATGCAGAATCTTCCTACAGGTTATAATGTTCTTGCTTAATTATCTATAATTTTTATCTGTGGTACCAACCTCCCCAGAATAATGTACTTAAATACAGTTCAATATTATGTACTATATACTGATTCTTTATCAACCTAAGAACAAGTTCATTCAAATAAAATTTTTGAAGATTCCTCTCTACTTTTTTTAATCTATTTTTATATATTATACATGTTTATGCAGTAATGTATTTCTAAAATTTCTGAGCTTTGTGAGTGTTTTACCTTTATTTTTTCAGTTAGAAAGCTGCTCCAGAACCCCTTTCTCTAATTAGATATGCAGCTTTCAACCTAATTATATTCCCATCTAATTTATGCACATTTAGTTTTGTCCTGGCACTGTCTTCTAGCTTACGTACCTTCTTCCCTTCCCAGTGTTGATCATATTTGAAATTTTTACACAGGTATGCCCAGTTGTTCATCAAAACTGAATGAGCCAGGTCTTTTTACCTTTTTGTTATAAAATAATTTGTATATCCTGCTTCTTCCGAGGTCAAAGTTATCCTGCATCTTACAGTCTTTTAATTCCTTAACAGTACAATTATTTTGTTATGTTGAAAACTTTAAAGAGTAAATGAAATTAAATATCAAGCTACTTCATCCTTGTAAAAACTGACCAACCCTCCTGTGTGACTGTGCTGTTTGGTGATTGCCCATTTCTGCCTTGGCAAAGAAGGTTTTGTTAATAACATGGTTAATTAGGTAATAGGAAGTGAATGAATGTTTTACCAAATGCTTTTCCATAAGATAATTGAACAAAGATTTTGTTGGTGTCAGTGCACAGTGTTGTAGTCCGATTCAGATGATTTGATTTAGTCTGAAACTAACTTGTCATGAAAAAAACAAACAAAAAACCACCTCCAAAACCCACCAAACAAGACACCACTACACCTTCCCACCAAAAAAATTTCAAACAAACAAACCCCAAACAAAATGCCAAAAATCTAGATTTTCATCTGATTTGTTTCTCTAACCTGATTCAACCTAAGGAGCACAAGGCAAACGTGCAGCGAAGGAGTGCAGGCAGGGCAGGACTCTGCTTTCCATTGCAGCCTGTGTTTGGCTTGGCCTTCAGAAACTCTCCTTACACCAGTCTGGAAGCAGCAGCTCCCTGACTTTGTGGAGGTGGGAGATTTATCTCCATCATGGTTTTCTAAGGACACTAATATCCCTGTTTCTGATCCCTCTGAGTGGTATCAGCATGCTGGGATTTATCATTATTGAGTGAAGTAATGCAATTTAAAAAAAGGTTTAATTTATGTTAGAGTCCTGTGTGAGTTCATTACTTTTTTAAAATAAATCTTGTTGAAACTTTGATACTTTTCCTTAAAAGAGGTATTTTCACCTCCAAAATTTAGTTAAGAACCTTCAGAGAAATACAAAGCATATTTGCTGTTGAATAGGCAGATGAATGATTTCTGTTTACTAATAAAAAAATTAGTAAATAAAGGCAGTGGCACAAAGCAGGTCTTTAAACAGAGATAACATTATTTATAAGTGACCAAAACATTTTTTGAGACTTTGTGGTCATCTTCAGATGGAAAGGACCTATTTTATATATTCATGCTTATGTTTTAACTTACATGTCACTGTTACCAGTTTATAAATATTGTTTCTAATCCAAAATTGAACATAACCTGTAATTATTACTTAGGCCTTAAAGTTAAATCGTTGCAAATATCTTCAGAACTTTGGGGTGTTGCTTTCTGATATTTGCAAATATCAAACTTTTGCATTTGTCAGATACTACGTACCAGAATTAAAGATTCATTAGTTTTAGTAATAACTGATTTTATGAACATTCATTTCTGTTTAATGAAGATGTTAAGCCACTGAACTTTCCCTCTGCTGTAGCAAAGAGAAAGATTATTAATAGTTCTAGAATAACAAAGGAAATATTTTAGAAAATTAATACCCTTCACATTGAACTCTTGTAATAGAATAAAGTACTAAAATTAAGTTTAATAAAAAGCAAGTAGAAACAAATAATTAAACCGGCTTTAACCATTAATAGGTAGTTGCCTCCAGAATTATCTGGCTGATATTTTTTTAAATAGATGGGATTTCTGATCCTTTCTGAAATGTCCTCTGAGATGAGCCAAGTGAAATATATGTGATATCTAAAAATACCTTCACCATTTTACAGCTTTTCCAAGTCTAATTTTTTTATCAGGTTTACCGCTTCTTACATCTGTGCAACTGGATGAATTTTTGATACTGTATGTCTTGCCAAAGTCTGTGCTTTCAGATGGGCATTTAGTGCCCCGTTCTGTATCATGGAATGGAGTTGCCCTTTATTTTGGAACTAGATGTGTGGAGCTGAACTCTCAGTGAAGCAGAATGTTATCTTTAAAAGTTTGGGCGGGTGTACTGGAAGCAGCATAGACAGAAAGATTCTGGTTATGTTTTTCTTCTGATACTTCAAAGAAATTTAGATTGACTGTTTTCTTGTCAAGTTTAGTATCTGTAGAATTGTAAATTAAAACTGTAATGTTTAAATATTGAGATTACACAAAATAAAAATTTGAAAATTACATTTAAATGAATTAGCTCTCAAACTTCTGTTTTGTAGGTGCTTGGTGTTTAGTATGTTACTGGGGACTTTCACAAAATGTGGTATCTGCCCTTGGGATGTGGATCAGACAAGTGACTTAGTGCAGTCAGTGTCAGGCATAGATTGCTCTGTGTGTTTTATAATAGAACCTTAGAAATGTTCTACTAAAAATATTCTTTACTGTAGTAGTTATAACAAAGCTGAGTTTTGAGAAAATCTGAGTAGGTTCTACCTGAACAACACACTTAATATCTGTGAGCGTATTATTTGTCCCATTATAGCTTGATCACTCTAGTTGGGAAAACAGGTCTATCTAGAACTGATTGGCTGAAATTTGGGCTGAAGTTCATAAATCATTTCAGTATTTTAGTTGGTTTAGAATTTAGATGCTGCAATAATCTAACAGAGATGATTGATATATTGAGTGGGGCAGCAACTGAACACCTGCATTATGGCAAAGATTCCTGAAAAGAAACTGAAGCTTTGCCATTGTTTTGGAATCTCTGCAGTAATAGTACTTTGTCCTAGATTATATGTTTTGTGTTATGATGTCTTAGCAATTTAATTGCTTCAGTAATTTGACAAGAAAATTAAAAAAATTGAGTTGCAAAAGGTGCTCTGGTTATTAAAAGGGCTTTTAGAAGCTCACTGTAGTCAGACTGGATTTGTTGTGTTGGCCAGGAGAAGTGATGCTCACAACTTGATGAATATAACACTATTTCTCGAGTCTCTATAAAATAGAGATTTTTTTATAAACTATTTTAAAGTTGCTAATATATATATTACTGGAAAAATGACATATGTATCTATATCTGTATAGGGAAGGAAATTTTTAACTTTCCTTTGTTTCCAGAAGATAAAAAAATGAAGCTTACAAAGTCTCCCATCTTAAATTTTCAGATAGCTGTGGCACAGAAACTCTTGATTTGTGGACTGTCCTTACTCTTCCACATGACTATTACAAAAACTTTGCCTGTGGAATACAACATTGATGATAACTTCAGAGCTACAGCATCATGGCCTGTGAGGTTTTTCTACCTATATGTATCTCTTATGGCTGCCAGACCCAAGTATTATTTTGCATGGACTTTAGGTAAGTATATATTTTAAAATGTAATAATAACACAAGGACCATGTATTGAGAGGCATCTGAGATGTGCCCACTTAAGTGTGTATTAAAAAGTGGCAGTGCCCTCTTGAGGCCTTAGGAAAACCTGATTGCATTTAAGTATTTTGAGGTATTAAGTGCATTGAATAGTGTCTCACTCTTTGAGAAACAAAAGCTACCAGAAATGTAAGCACAGTGTTGGGAGAGATTATAGACTCCTTTACAAGTCTGAGTGAAGCCTGAGGAGTTTTGGAGAGTGATAGTGTTTCAATGAACAATGTTAAAAAAAAAAAAGTAGTAAATCTAGTATGATGTACAATTCTTTTTGTTTGTGGTTTTTAAAATGTATTTTGATACCTTTATATCAAAGTTAGTTTTAACCTCTTTCTTTGGTTAGTTATCAGTAATTTGCTTGATGTTATTCAATCATGAAGGAAAATTAAGACTGAAATTCAGAAGCATGATACTGTTGTTAATAGTAGGTGGCATTTTCAGAAATTGATGGGTGACACTTCAGTTTTAGTCTTTGTTTACTAAAAATTTGAATGACTGGTGCAATAACATGCTTAGTAACTGATTTAAGACACTTGAATAGATTATATAGTTTAAAGAATATTTTGCGTTTCCCTTCATATTACTTTTTAAAAAATGACACATACAACAGGAAGATGCTTTATATAAGTAGGCTGACATCTTGGAAGTGGCTCACACAACAGATTTCATCAGCTTCCTCCTCCTCTCCAGTTTTACATATTTGTCTCATAATTCTTTTGAGAGAGAATCTGCGGGAACAATGCAATAAAGAAAGCTTTACTGTAGCAGAGCAACATGACTCATTTACAGCTGCTGGTTTCATTCCTGGTCAATGAATGAAATGCTTTCAGCTTGTCTGGATATAGTAATTTTGGGGCTTGTTGTGGAAAGAAATACTTTTGAATATTGTGCTCTCATATACCCATATCATCATCTATAAACAGTAGTAGTCATCTGAAAAGTGAATAATTTTAGTTGGGGTTTTTTTTGCCTGTAATACTGCTTCCATTTTGCCTTCTTCCTTCCACTTTGTCTCATCTAAACTTACAATGGTAGGAGTAAAATGTAAGGGGCTTTAACAGTTTTATTGGCTGCCACACCTTTGAGTTGTACATTACTATTCTTTACACTTTAAAAAAAATGTGTTAATGAAATTAATTACTTAAAATGAATACTAAAATGCTAGTTAATAAAATGAGTACTTACTCTAGTTGTAGTCTTTGCATTCTGGCTTGCAAAATATTATGGAGTTTGTGTCTCCAGCTATTTCTAATTGAGCATGAAACTATTGCCCAGTGTTTGAAATTGACATAGTGACATAAGATATAAGGCAGCAAATTTTGTTGCTTTCAAAGATGTTTTAAAAAAAAACATTCACAAGGAAGTAAAAATATTTTAAATTCAAAACCACCTCATTTCCTTGTATGTGACCATCCTAATTTGAAAAGTACAGTTGAGACATTTTAGTGTCTGAACTAACAAAGCTCAGGAGAAGCTGGTGACTGAAAGTGACAGGCAGTAGAGATCCCTTGTATTTTCCTGCATAGTCCAGATGAGAGTAGCAGCTTTTTCTCCTAGGGAAAAATATTGTTTGTGTAGAACATCTGACCTTTGGCATGCACTGTAAACACTTCACATTCAGAAGTGTTGTAACAGTGGCCTTGTGCCGTTAGTGGAAGCTTGATGAGCTCTGCATTGCTTAGAAAATTACTGTTTTCTTCTGTTAGGTTTGCAGTGCTCTGCGTGAGGTGCCATGAATATGCACCTGCTTGGAGGGAATCCCACAATTTAATCTTTATGCTTTAAACTTCACTGTTGCTGCATAATGAAGACCAAAGACGTGCACCTGAGCATTGAGCTGCTGTCTCAAATCATTACAACCAGCCACTGTTTTGTAGTCTTGATGCATCTCATCGAGTGTTTTTCTGTCTGATTGCTCAAGCAAGTCTAAGTAGGTGGTATGGGAGACAGGGAACATCTGTACTCTCAAGTAGCTAGTGCTGCCTCTCATTCTTGTGCTTTTGTACAGGTTTTTGAATTGGAAGCCGGTGTGTTGCTTGGATTGTTTTCTTTTTGTTCAAGTGATCCTCAGTATTTAAAAGAAAAAATAAATGTAGTCTTTAAAATGTGATAAATGTTTTGAACACACTACATGTTGTGTGATGCACAATTTGTAATACAGACAGTTTATAATTAATTTGTTTCTTTTTGTCTCATTGCAGCAGATGCAATTAATAATGCAGCAGGGTTTGGTTTCAGAGGCTATGATAAAAATGGAGTTACACGTTGGGATCTAATATCAAATCTGAGAATCCAGCAAATAGAGGTTTGTTTCTGGCTCTTTCAAAAAAACCTGCATGCCCGTGTAGGTAGTTGCTCTTAATTTCAGTAACTTTTCCTAGTCATTCGTTCCTTAAGATAGTGAATATGTTCTAAGTCAAAAATTATGTGTCCACACCTTTAGAAAAGGATGGAAAATAGCCTGTTTTGAACATGTTCTACTTGTCAGTTGACTTCCAAAATATTTTGTGGTTATAAGTAGTTGAGTAAATAACTTATTCAGCTCATCACAAAGTTGGGTGGTAGGGTTTATAATTTATACACAAGAATTTTGAAACACTTTGTGATACTCTGCAATTATGAAAATAATTAGTTTATTTTACTTTACAGTTTTCTACAAGTTTCAAGATGTTTCTTGATAACTGGAATATCCAAACAGCTCTTTGGCTTAAAAGGTATTTATTTCTTAAAGGAAAGCTTTTCTCCAGTGAAATTTCTTAGATAAATATTTCTTTGAAGATGGTATAGCATTTGAAGCTAGGCCTCACAAAACATCACTTGCATGGGACATTCTTCTTGTAATACTTCAATTAAAGCTCTGAGTTTAGGACTTCTCTCTTAGTGTAAACTACCAGGTTATGATAGAAATAGTTTTTCTTCACGGGCCGTGGGGAACCTAGAAGTGTTAATCTGCGGAGGAGTCTTTTTTCCCTCTCTTAGCATTCAACCAGTGTGTGCTGCTGAGAGCAGCAGGCAAAGTGTACATCTCAGCCCGTGAAAGCTCTGCATTATTTTTAGCCACAGAGTGATACAGGAGCTTCCATACGTTCTGTGAGAGAACTTTCTGTGCTCCTTTCATTATGAGTGCATGACAGACATCAAACCCTACAATGTGCTGTCAGCAAAAATTACAAATTAATCTCTCTCAGCTCCACTCCTCTTCCTTGTCTGGGGAACAGGTATAGTGCCCTGTGAACTGCATAGTTTTGCTTCTTTGTGGTAAGCAGAAAGTAGAAGTGTTCTTGAGTAGCATGTGGGTGTTGTTTCCCTTCTTACAGTCAGACTGCTGAATTGATCTCCTATCTGTAGGTGCAAGTTTAACTGAGACCCCTATCTTGGGATCACGTAGAGGATTTTACCCCTTAGTCTAGGATAGCTGGCAACAGGATGTCTCTTCCATTAAATTTCTTCATAGTGTATTCTCTTTCTTCCACAATTTCATCCCTAAATATTTTGCTCACACAAATTAAAAAACAAATTGAATTTTATGTGATTATTCTGATTGACTCAATAGTCAATGGAAACTATTGCTAGGACAGTCACCAAAATATTGCATGCTTGAAGGTACTGAAATGTAGCATTTCAAAAAGAAAATATGTTATTTAGCTATTTAAATTTAGTTAGGGAACAGACGTTTAACAGTATTAAAACATAATAGGAAAAGGTTGTATTTCAACAAAATTTCAAACCTCCTAAATGGAATGATTCTAAACAAAAATTATTAGTGAAGAAGCATTATATTTCTGTTAATAATTTTAAGAAAAAAACCTCACAATTTCTCAGGGTGACAATAAAAGATGTGAAGAAAAATTAAAGCATCTTCTTTAATAAGTATTTTTAAAACAATAGCAGAAGGATCCTTGACAATAGTCTAAATTGATTCTGTCAAAGTAAAAGGGTGTGGAAGGGTGGATGTTTTGTGACAGTTTTGTTGCAAGTAAAAGATTGTTTTAATTGATTATATGTAAGAGCCATAAATAGTGGTAGAGAATATATATTTTGTTACTAATTATTTGGTTGTAATGCTGCAACAATTTGTATAGAGGACAAAGCTCATGGATTACTTTAAACATCCACTTTTAATACCTCACTTTTTTATTATTTATAGAAGTACCTAAAACTTCAGGCATTTATCTCACATGAAATACCAGACATCAGTATTTGTTCTGTTGTTTTCTGATACTCTCTAAAGAGAAACCAAACCATCAGTTAAACCCCGATTGTGTGTAAAAACAAACTTATAAAAAACAGTTACTGGAGCAACACATCACAAAGAGGCTTAGTAAATATTTAATGTAGATCATAATATACAAGGATTCAAAGACATTATTGTTATAAGCATGTAAGTTAAAAAATATATGTGCATAGTAGCATATATCAAAAATATATATCATTATAACGTTTCCTGGCTGGGAATGCTATTGTGTTCCCCCGAGCCTGTTGTTTCTCTTCTTCCAAGAAACCATCTAATCCCATTTGTATTTGGTCATGTTCTCGAAACCTCTGTAGTTTTTGTTGCTCAATTCTGACATCTTTCCAAACTTTCTGTCTTCTTAGAGTGGATGTACTGCTTCTGCTAAGACCTTCAAGGTCTTTCCCTGAATTTTTAGAGTCAGAGTTGATTAATTTGATTGGATTAGTTATCATTGTTTTCTTTGGGTAATGCTGTGATGTATTAGAAAGGGTGTTATGTCTGTCCTTTTTTTGCAGCAGCAATCTACTGCTGATTCATGCTTAGCTGATACTCAGTGTTTCATGCTGTTGATACTATTCATACTCAGCTACACTTTTTCAGTAATGTTACAGGAATGGTACTGGTTTGTGTCTTCCACTTTTCTTATTAGATGTTCTATGCTTTGGACTTCATCTTGTTGCTTTCAGACCATCCTTCAAGTCTGCCAAGATAATTTTGGATTCCAGTGCTCTCTACTAAGAAAACAGTGCCAATCTCATCCATCCCACCTTCCACCTCAAAAAAGGAAGGGAAGACCAGGTGGAAAAATACACTTCTCAGTCTACCACCTAAGTTAGTAAAGAAATTATAGAACCAGATGAAAGACAGTACCTTGTTGAACAGCTGATGCATCTTCCCACTTCTAGAGCATTATGCATAAGATAACCTGAACCACCTGTATTTGAATAGATTTTCTCAACCCATTGCCATGACCATATTTCCTTGTTTTTAGGAATGTCAGATGAAGCATCTGAACACGATTTATTATTGCCAAATCCATGGAAGCATTTAAGTTTACTTTTTACTCTTTGAAATTGAAGTCTGATGATTTTTTTTTTTTTTTGGTGCTGTATCTTACCTCACTTGCATTGATAAAGCTGGAAGTTGGTTAGTTAATTTAGTGAGTTTTGTTCGCTGCTGAATGCTTTTCAGAGGACAATTTCAGTACTTTAAATCAAATAAAGATTGAAGACATGTATCACTTTATTAATGAGATATAATTAAGTATTACACAACTTGTTCTGTTATGCCTAAGCTTGTATCCAGCTTATTTTACTGCCTTTAATAATTGCCTAATTCATAATCAGATGTTTACTAGTGGCAGTCATAGATTTATGTTAAAAGTTGTTCTTGAAGTCCTAAATTGTAAGATTACAAGAAATTTTGTGAAGCCACCAGTCATATAAATTTAGAATTAATAGCAGTACTAGAACACATAACATTTTGTATGTGTTTAGTGCTCTGGTGTAATAAACATTTCTAAACATTCTTCTGTAAGAGTTTAAAAAGCTACCATGTTACATGCAAACTGCACCTCCTCTCCCAAGGATGTGTGGGATACAAAACCCTGCTTGTATGCACTGCCTGTGGGAGATGTGGATGTTCCAGCTTGGCGTGAACCCGCTGGTTTCACATGTCCACTAGAAAAGCCTGGCACAAATCCATGTGCCTGCAGCTGACAGGGATGAGACACTGCTCCCTGGCAGGGTGCACTGCACTGACAGTCCCCTTTCTGGATGCAGCTACTCTGTGTCTACCAGGGATGCTCTGTCTTGGCCAAGAGAGGTGGTGTGACTTCTGGCAGTGTCAAACCAGGCTTTGATGGAAAGTATTTTGCTCCAAGATACCTCCTTGACTCATCGCAAATTTTCCAAGTGCTTTGCTACTCCTGAGGCTGACAGATTCTTTGTCAAAAATGTCTCTTTGAAATTCTCTGTTTACTATTCAGCCTGGCCAATGTTGCTTTTCTCTTTAAGGTGATCTGTTTTGGGCAAATGTGCTCACATAGTGTTGAGTATTACGCCAGCCCCATGTCCTCATCTTCGTGGCCACTGTGAGTGAAGCCCTTCAGCAAGAGGAGGGGGTTGTGGCCACATCCCACTGAAGAACTCATTAGATGAAACTTACCACATCTATTTGACTGGAATAAACTAAATTAGCAAATTACACTTTTAGTCTTCCCCTATTCAGATCCTGTCTTTTTACCTTCTGTTCTTCAACAATGACTGCATCAGTAGGTTTCAGTAATCTTTTCTTTATGTGGAAATTGCAGTAAAGTAGTTAGATTAGTAGTGGATGTTGTGGCTCTATCATTAGCTTGTCATCTTTGAATAACAGATGTGCATTCTCTTCTCTTTCTCTGTTACTTGCTATGTGGTTATAAAACCTTTTTACATATTGGTGTCTATAGCCTTTTTAGTTAAAACTCATTTTTGTATGTTAGTGATAGATTTGTGCTCATGCGTGCTTGCAGTGTTTATTTTTGCTTTGTTAGTTTGTACCTGTTTCCATATTTCCTATTGCTTTTTGGTTTTCAGATCATTAAAGACATTAAAGAACTCTTGATGAAGCCATATCAGGACCTTACCATGTTTCCTATCATTCTTCCACATCATGATGGTTTGTCATTGTGTCATATAATATTGTCTTCTAGAAACCACCTTTCTTGGATTCCTTTTTCCCTTCTTCCTTCTAGAATTCCTTACTATAGGACCTTGCCTAGTAATTCAGAGTCTCAGTTTTAAAGTAACACAGAGTTCAGCATTCTCCTTATTTGATACTCTCAGTGCTAGAGTATTTATTACAATTTCATCGTCGTGCTCACCTAATTGTGTCACACAGACACATTTTCAACTGTAGTTTCTTTATTATTCAAAATTGAAGGTAGTTGCTAGTTTTCCCCTGCTCCTATAGCTTCTCTTATTTTATGGAAAACATATACCTGTCTCATCCCAAGAGTCTGGGGTTGGTCTGTGCCTTCCAGTGCAGCTTTTCAAACACATTCTTGGATGGCTCAAGATCCCTTTTTAATGCCAACACCCATCTTTGGATGCTTATGTATCACTTCATTAGGAATAAGGACCATGTGTGATGGCACTAAGCACAGTTAAGCACAGAAGGCTGGAATCGGGAGCTGTGAATAGCTTTAAGCATTTTCCGTAGGCCATAATATAGTGACAACGTTATTAAATAATAGAAAATTGCAATTTGATTGAAACTTATGTTTTGGAGATGAAACTGGTGAAAGTATAAATGATAGCTGGGAAGACTGTGGGTGATTTTTTTCGTGTTACTTATTTTGAATTGTTTTTGACTTGCTAGAGTGTGCTATGAGCGGGCCACCTTCAGCCCAACGATCCAAACCTTCATCCTTTCTGCCATCTGGCATGGGGTTTATCCAGGATATTATTTAACATTTTTAACAGGAGTACTAATGACACTAGCAGCACGAGCTGTAAGTACCAACCAGGTATCTTCTTAAATAATAAGTTTTGTAAAAGCAAATTGATCATGTTCTGTAGTCCAAAGATGCCGTTTACTGTTGATAAACAATCTGTCTGATAGTGGTGTTTACTTTTTTAGTTATGAGAGCAATGGGAATGATTAATTAAAAGGAAGGCTCGATTGGTGGAAACAAACAAGACTGTACTAGCCTATAACATCTTTGTAGCATATCTTTTGTGGAAGGTCTTCCACTGTATTAACTGATGGTGTGTTACTATGGCATGCTGAACAGGTTGATGTTATTTAAAATAATTTTGAAAAAATCAGTGACCGTGACTAGCTTAAAATTTGGGTGTCAATGCTATGTATTTCTAGAATCTGCCTCATCCCTAATTTTTGTCCAGTACTATTGTAAGGATGATAACTAAAGAACGTTCCCCCTCAAGCAGCACATAAAAATCTCTAGTGCAGTTACTATTTCAAGTTGGCCAGCCAGTAGTGCAGTCACGTTAACAAGCTTTTGCAGTTGCTATTCAGAACCATATGGAGCCAGCAAATCTGCCAAGAAATCTCTCACAGTTCTGCCTGAAAAAGCTGGGTAAGAACAGAGACAGGTTTATCAGTCACTCAGTGGAAAAGAGGAACAAATTACACATCAGATCAGAGCAGCATAACAGAGCACTTTCTTTGTTGAAAGAACCAGGAGAGTGAGAAATGAAGCAGACTGCTCTGTGGTTGCTATAATAGCTAGGGGAAGGTGGTACTTCAGATTTAGGTTGTTACTACATCAATAAAACAGATGCTTCTCTTTGTGCACAAGATGTGGGTATAGTCCTTGTTTGAGAGAACTGACTCCTTTCTTTACAATAGGCATAGCTTTCTTCTCCTTCCAAACTCTATCACAGGGAACTTCTGATATTTATCAGCCAGGGGCTGGTGCAAAAGCCAAGGTTCTGGGACAGTTCACAGATAAAAGTTGTTTACTTAGTGAGATGAGTCCATTAAACTGGAGTGCTAACTGCCCTTCACCCATGGCTTCTCTAGTAGACTACATTATATTCACATTTCATATGTATCAATCAATAGACTAGTAAAAAAATACTTTGAGTTTCTGTACCAACAAGTACTGAATATTAACTAAGATATGTTAGAGGTACTTCAGCATATTTATTATTTAACTCGACTAGCCTTTAACTGCAAAGTTTGGCAGCTCTGATCCACACTTTGTTCTGTTATGCCTAAGTATGTATCCAGCTTATTTTACTGTCTTTAATCATTGCACATTTCATAATCAGGTGTTTACTAGTAGCAGTCATAGGTTTATGTTAAAAGTTGTTCTTCAAGTCCTAAATTATAAGATTACAATAAATTTTGTGAAGTTTCATCTGAGTTCTACAGAACTCAGGAACAAAGCATGGCGTGTGACCATAGGAATAAACTAGAGGGAGATGGCAGAATCAAGGGTATGTAGCTAGAATTACTTGTTTGACTTAGCTTAACTAAGCAAAGACTGAGTGGGAGTGTGGTATCTACAGGGCAATTAGAATAAGAAGAACAAGAAGGGTAAAAAAAGGTTTTTAATGTAAAGAATTAAATCAGCAGGAGCTGGCCTTGGATATATTCTTTGGAACGAGGAGTTCTAAAGAAACTGAGGGTTGAGGAAGCTGAGCAGTGTACTCTGGTGTGCAGCTTTTCCGAGAGGAATGCTTCAGTGCAGGTGACTGGGAGATGAAGTGGCAACTGTGGGATCAAGTTGGGGTCAAAGGCTGAATTGAGCCCATCTTGGCTTGTCAGCACACAGGAGTGTGAGCAAGGCTAACAGTTCAGTCAAAGGAATGAGAGGCAAAGATTTGCAGATGTCTTTATAATCATAGACTTAAATAAGACTGACCCCAAACCTGTCTGGATTTTGTATTTTGGTTTTGTAAATACATTTGGTATTCAATCTTTTGAGCAGGATTTTAGAACGAAAGAAGACTCAGCATAGAAAATTGAGTCACTTTTTAATAATCCCATTTGATAGAAGTTGACTCCTGAAATATGTAATTAAAACTGGTATTTTGTATATTCTGATTTGTACCATGCTTGTCTTAAAATATATTTTATTAACAAGTGTATGAAAATGCCTTACTATATAGAAGCTTTTGTCAGAAGCATTCTGGCCTTCACGTACTCCAACCCTCTATATTTACAGAATGGCTTGGTAGAATACGATGTCTGCCTCATTCAGACAAGCAGTGCAAATTTGCATTGGATTTAGGGTAGGATTAATTTACTTAAATTCTGTTTAAATTGATAAATGCTTAAATTCTCGTGCTGAATGAAGTGCAGGGAATTTGAGCCAATTCCTGTTTGAAGTTGATGGGCATTTTGAATAGTTCAAAGATATTTGACCAAACTGTAGCATTTAAATTCATCCTATGACTTTTGTGTCAATGCAGCAAACTGTGAGCTCTCAAGGTTTATCCCTCAGCTAACTGATTATTACCTGCTTTTTCAGATAAGAAACAATATCAGACACTATTTTGTTGAATCTCCTGCTGTTAAACTATGTTATGATATTGTAACATGGATGGCAACTCAAGCAGCAATAAGTTACACAGTCGTGCCATTTGTACTGCTCTCTGTAAAACCTTCTTTCACCTTTTACAGGTAAGCACGTTCTATCTATTTCCTTTTCTTTAACTTGGAATAGAAATACTTCCAGTGGCAGAAGATTTCTGAAGCTATTTTAGTGATATAAGATTGATTTGTAGCTGAGAAAACTGTATTTCTGTTCTAGTGCTTGAACATGGTGTGTCTTGTGTACGAAAAACCATAGAGTGCTCACATTTTCCTGTCATAACAGACTTATTTTTCAGGGGGCAGGGAAAAAAACCTAACCAAAAACAAAACCAGAGGATACCTTTGAAATTACTATATGCCTTTGAACTATTTTATAGCAAGACTAGATATTGACTTCCCAGAAATAACTTGTGAAAAAAGTTGAAAGCAGACTTCGGTTCACTTTACACCTTATTACGGTACTGGATAGTGTGAGGGAAGACTAAATTTCTGATTTTCCCCTTACTTTACTTTTCTTAAAGGAAAATATTAATGTTTTCTTGTCTTACATGCAAAGTGTATCTGTAGGAGTGGTCAGAGTTTTGTTGATTTATTATTTCTGTTTGTTTTTTAGCTCCTGCTATTTCTGTCTTCATATTGCCAGCATCCTGGTGTTGTTGGTATTTCCATTGAAAAGAACTCAAAAAGGAAGTAAAAAGCATGAAAGTGTCCAGTCTGGGTGGTCCAGAAAACTAGAAGAAGAAAGTCTTTTGCAAAAGAACAGTTATTCCACAACAAATAATAGTTTCAGTCAGAAAGAAGAAATAACCTGCAGATATCAAGCATTAAAACAGTGATTGAGGAAATACTATGATGAATATATTTTGTATGTTTTCAGAAACCCATTTTTAGCACCTTTTGAAGGGGTTTGTATTTGTTTGCAAAGATATTTAGTAAGAAAAGAATGCATTACCTAGGAAAATCACATACAATAGCAAGACTGGAAACAAAACAAATTAACCCCTCCCATGCCATGTCCCTGTGGGTCACGCCTTATATGAAGATATTACCATTATTTCAATGGGCACTCAGGACTTGCAGCGTATGTCCATAGGGTCATATGTGTGCCCTTTGCTGAATGTACGTTGTGTATCCCAAGGCACTGATGGGGTGGAATAAAATTGTGTCAATCAAGGTTTAACAAATGGAAATTATTTTTTCCAACTGAATGACTTGCCTTAAACCCTCTATTTACTGAAATATTGTTTCTAAGTGGGTATTTCAAGTTTGATTTTATGTGGAAAGTGTTTCACATATAGAACACTATGTGCTATGAAGAAGATAAAAACAGGAAATGCAAAGTCAATAGAAGACTTTGGAATCTTTCAAAGGGAATTGCAATAAGCATCTCAGTATTTGGAGGGTTTTCTTAAAGTATCTCAAACTATTAGAGTACATTACAGAGCTGTAAACATTGATGCCAAATTATAGTTAGGTTTCTTTGATAAAGAGTATAATTACTCTGAATGGATTAAAATGGCCCTTCTGAATGGATTAAAAACACCTCAAGATTTACCTTTTCCAGGGTTTGATAGCTCTAATGTAGGTTTCTTTTACTTTAAAGTACCTAAACCCAGTAAAACACTGCCAAGTGGGCTTTGCAGCCAGAGGGGGAAAGGCAGCCACAAGGCACAGAAGACAATGTGCAAGCACTGGGGTTTCAATGAAAGTGCAGTTTTGCCCTTAAATACCAGAAATACTTGTTCTAGAATAGAACTGTTTTACAAAAACTGATTTTTAATACTTAAAGTTATTTTGAATTTTGAGGCATCAGTTAGTTGATGATGCTTTCAGTATAAAATAGCAAAATTACCTTGAAGTTCCAGCACGTAGGTAGTCAAACATGAAATGACTATCTTAACCAATTTCTGTATGCTTGATAATTGATGAACCTTTATCCAAAGAAGTGTGTGAATTTGAGGAAAAGCTTTTTCTTTGAGTTAGAATTTTAGGTGCAAATTTCATGTCATATTTCTGGGTAACATAATGAAAGAAAGAAATCCTTCAGAATATCTGACTGTCTGAATTATGGAAGTGTGTCAAGGAAACAATGCAGTGGTTACATCTATTCCCGACCATTTATTGTGATGGTGGTCAGTGCTAGAGTACTACTGTTAAAGGGCTACATTTTAATTGCATATATTCTGTATTTTCGTATACTTTTTTTAAGTAAACACAAACTGTTTATCCATGTGGGGTTTACTTTTAATTTTAAACCAGATAAAAGTAGTAACAGAGAAAAATAATGCAGCTGGTTGATTAATAACTAACAAATGACTGAGAAAATTTTGTCATAATATTTGGAAACTTAAAGTTCTCATCAAATATCTTAGCACCAGCTGGATGTGTATTATCTTACTACCAGAAGTGCAATGATGGTCCTCAGCTTTGGGGATATTGCCACGCAAAAATCATCGCAGTACTCCCTAAAGAACCAGACCCTAAGTCAGGTCAGAGTTGTTTCCTTGCTGTCATAACTCTGTTGATTCCTTGCCTAAAACTCCAGTAGGAGGAGAACATAACTTCCCATATATGTAGGTTAGCACTAATTAATCTACTCAGAAAGGGAGAACTGAATATGAAATGAGAGTGGATGAGTCTGTTTAGATGAGCAGGGATGTTCATTGTTTCAGTGACAGCTGTACTATCTTTAAGATAAAAGAATCTGACTCCTAAATCCTTACTTTGATTGCCCAGGTAGACTTCCCCTTACATGGAGTTGTGGTTGTCATATATATGCCTCTTTGACACCACATCACAGTTTTCTTGTTGTTAATAAGTAAGGACTTGCTATTTTGTTTGATCATCCTTGTTAGATACAAAATCAGGAAAGACATTTTTTTGCTTTCTGTACTTGAAGGGACATTTACATAAAAGAACAAATTAGATTTGCACATTTCTGGGTGAGTAAGTAAAAACAGGGTTGATTCTTTCAGCATTTGTTACTCTTGAACTTTAAATTCATCTTATTGGTGCAGTCGCCAAACCTATTCAAGCAAACACTTTTGGATGCCAGTACAATGTGCTGTTTTCCTGTTTATGTTCTGGTACTCTTGTTTTATTGCTTTGGCATGCGTGCCCATGTGTGCTATGGAGGCTTACTAATTCTTCTTAATGAAATATAGAAACAGTTGTAAAAGCTCCCAGAAAACAAGCAGGTTTAGGGTAGTGCAGACTGGTACTTCAGTATGAGTGAATGCAGAGGTACAGTTTTGTTCAGAACTTTTGTGTGAAGGGAAGTTGAAACAACTAAGAAAATATATTCATGCTTTCATTGAGCACAGGTGGCAAAATACCGGTTTCAAAATTGGGCATGACTTTTTTCTTCATGATTGGAACTCACCAAGTAATTGCAACACAAGAAAATTATGGCAATTAATTAATTCGGGACAGAATTTAAGTATAGTGTCCTAGCATTTACCCTTTAAATGTGATTGTTAAATATAAAAGTACTTTGAATAAAAATCTGCTCTTCATGCAAATGAATTCTCTTGGGGACTATGGAAAGAAGTGTTTTGTTTTAATGGCAGCACTCTGACTTTAGTCAAACTGGGGTTTTGATGTTTCTTCCCTCTGCTTTACTCGTTTTCTGCCTTGCTGTCGCACTGGATCCTTTTTATCCATTCAATCAGAAAGTCAAGAGCAGCTAGCCCCAAGGCTTCAGATAATTTTTAGGTTTTACACACATCATTTGATTAATACTCAGTTTGAAAGGATGGGAGTGATTACTATTGCTCTTCCTGAGAAAAATTGTAGAAAGCATATTTTCTATATATGTTTTGGACATGAAGGAAACATGGTTTTAAGTATTCTTTCACTTATTAACTAATGTATATGCAAAAGGTAAAAGTGTTTCCTGTATTGCAGATCAGCACACTATGGAAAGTAAATATAACATATCATTCATAATTTTATGGTGCTTTGCAGATATTTGCCTATTGTGAACAGTTCATTCAGGCACTTAATGAGTTAATGTTAGGTAGTAAATGTAGTCACCCTGATAGTAACTATTTGCTTGCATAACCTTTTTTAACTTTTATGATTCTGCATTAATGAAAGAGATATATATTACATATTTAAAGAATACTTTCAGTGGTGCCCACTACTGTTGTAATCAAAACGGCTTTGTTAGCTTTGCAATTACAGATATGCCCTTCTTATTCAGGAAACTTATTCTTCCCTGGCCATTCCTTACGTTGACATGTAGACAAGATTTCAATAATTGGTGACATTTGAAAATATATTACATCTAAAAATATTGGTATGCATTTCAATGTGCTCTTGATAACAAATCACACTTTAGTGAGAAGACCATTAAGAGACCTTAGTATATTCCCTGCTCTACACTGACATATGGTATAAGTTTTACCAATATAGTATATTATTTATTAGAAGAATTTTACACTTAAAGAACTTGTTCTGTTTCCCCCAGGGGAATAAGTAATATTAATATAAATGCTAGGGTTGTATGACAGGATGCACACTAAGTAATTTTGCCTCTTTCGATGGCATTGATTTGGATAGTGGTAAAATGTCCTCTGATGCAGAGGAGATGTTTGAGATCATCACCTCCTGTCTAATTCATATCAGAAGTAATTTTAACAAAATCTAGATTTTTTTCTCTCAGAAACTTTGCAAACAAATTGTTGACAATTTGTTTAAATACATGGTCAAATGTGTCTTCACGTTTGCATACAAATGTGTAACTGTTGCTTATATGTAAACTTTCACATGTTCAACTTTATAAGTTGGCCCTGAAAGATAAAGAAATTTAAAAGCACAAGTTACTATAATTTAGGCCTTCATTTCCCTTTATCTATAAGTCTTTCACTTTGTAATTCTCACTGAATTCTGAAATCAGGCTTGAGAATTTAATTTTCATTGAAAATCTTGAAATACTACTGTCTATGTTGAAAAGTAATCAGTGTTAGAAAAACAGATGGAAATAAATTTAAGGATTTTAATATGATGCAGACTCTATGTATTAAAAAATACACATTAGTTCTGTGGTGATTCATAACAGCATTTCACTACATGATTGACCTTTATGTATTTATTTAGGTCCAATAATACTCTGAACTGCACTTGGTGCATTTTTTTAAATTTTCCTGTTTAAAAATCAATTGACAATAAGTACTTTAATAAGTATTTAAATGCTATTCTGAATAAGTAAGCAGACACACTAGTGAATTGAGCCTACTCTCATACGATTACCAGATCTGTCTGAATCTCAGCTGTTTGCATTGTCAGTCTTCATCTTCTTCCCAGTCATGGTGGAAAAGGATGGCAGTGGAGAAGTCTCCAGTCAGAACATGTCCCGTCTGTGGCTGGAAGGCTTTGCCACGCAATTCCTGCAGGGAGCTAACTCTGTGTGCAGAGCTTGACAGAGGTTCTACTTGCTTGTGACCCAGGCTGCAGCTGCTCTATGCTACATCTGGCTGGATTTTTGACGTGTTTGCTGTCTTAATCTAGACATTTTGCAAACACCATTAAATCTAGGCATCCGCAAAGTCACTCTGCAAAGTTACAACTACAAATACTGCAACACTTGCTTATTGTGATCAAAACTAAATGAAAAAAAGATTTCTTAAAAACTTGCTTCTGAATGGGCTTTTTGTGGGTTTTTCACAAAATCTAACCATCAAATATATTAATTTTGTCACATTAAATATTTAAAACATAATTTTGCTCAGTTTAGGTATACAAATGTGCATAAGTAAATGTTGCCACTTTATCATCGTTTGTTCATTAGCCGTGTGTCCAGTGACTTTGACCTGGTCTTGGTTTCAGATGGTTTTAGATTTTCTGAACCCATGTCATATCCACATAAACATTGTGTAAACTTTGAATTGACAAACTGTCATTACATATAGTGTGCATAAATACACTTAAAACAGCCTGCGTTAATATTCAGATGAGGCTGGTGTTGAGCCCTCCAGTTGTACATTACATCCGAAGGCTGTGGGGCTCTGTTCTCAGAGTACTTGAGCTTCCTGCTTCCTGAAGTGAAAACAGAATCTGTTGGTTACATTTTCAGTAGCAAGTAAAGGCTTCTTTCACACTGTTGCAAAACCAACCTTTATAGGTTATTCTGCTGCAGGCTATGATAGAAAACATGACTGCAGACTGAGATCTGAGGTAGGACCACTTCTGGAGGAAATTTTTGTATTAAGAGTGACTCAGTCCAACACCTTATTCCAAACAAACCTCTTGGCAAAAGAGACCTCTGCACAATCTTCTTCCTTCCTTTTGTAATCTAAGAGAGAAGTACCCCAGGCTGGATTTTCATGGAGGTTTCACTACAGTATGTCATATGAGTAGGTGGCTGTGGTCCATGCCCTAGCCAGATTAGACTTGAGAACTGGGACAATGTAATCTGAAACAAAAAAATAGAGAAACAGGGTGCCTAGAGACCGGTAATCAGAAAAGTGCTGCATATGAAAGGTGCAGCAATTATCACAATAAGTTAAGGAGTATTTGCCTATGCATCTTTTGCCTTCCTCTGTGTTTTTCAGTTCTCTTTACATCCTTTCTTTGTACTTTCTTTTGTCCAGTGGTGTTGACTATTTCTATGAAGAATCTGCTGATGTGTCTTACTGTGACAAAGGTGTCAAAATGCTACAATAGTAATTAGGTAGTTACTCTTAAATCCCAGACCTCAGATGTGTTCTAGATCAGTTAGAAGAGAACATTCAGAATGTATTGGATGAAAAATAGTGTAAGATGGGTAATATAGCATTATTCAAAGATGTTGTAATAAGTTATTCAATTTAAGAATTTAAAATATGGAACTTTATTCTTTCCTGCCTTGGTTACACATTCAAGGGAATAGTTTTACCTCAATGCAGAAGTAGTTATGCCTCCAACCACCCATATGTTAAGGTGAGAGAACACCCCTAAAAGTGGATAGCTACAGTATTCCTAAATTTGCCTTTCCTGGTTCAGATTATGATGCATTGTCAGTGAATTTCATTTTTATTATTCCAAAATATATATTTTTTAAAAAGTGTTATTTTTCAACAGATCCATAAACTAAGTGTTGGTGTATGGTAAAATTAAAATACCACTGTTAGTTACACTGTGATTGTGATATTTTAATAATTACTTATTTCTAATTTGTCTCAGCAGTGCTGCAGAAGCAGTATGCTGTTATGTTTTAAAGGTGTTTTTAACTTGCCTATAAATGTTCTTTTCTAATTTGTGTCTTTAAATCTGATTAAACTGTAGTTTAAAAAAAGTGAACTTGTTTTTCTAAATTCTTTGGTGTCTGTCTTTAATGAGTGCTAAAGAACAAAATTATTTTAATGCAGTTTCTCCTTTTGGATTGCTAAATATACATTGCATACATTTACATTGTTATTTGGAATGTTCTACTTCAAATTGCTTTTATTTAATTTGTTTTCTAGAGCTTAGATACAAGTATATGTATGTAATTATTTTTCAGTAGAGCTGGTAAACAGAATTTCGAGTCTAACCTCTTGTTACTTGGGGAAGGTGCTTAAGCAATTTAAACCCTCCATCTCAGAGCATATTGCTGCCTGGTGAGCACTACTTCTGAAAATGACAACTGGGGCATTTTTAGCTTGAGAAATGGAAACCTCATAACTGACAAATCAAATTTGGTGCTTTGAAGAAGCTGCTGCTTTAATTGATGGTTCCAAAGAAGCAGGGCTAAATGGGTACCATACATGCACTTTTTTTTTCTTTTTGAAACTCAACTACCAGGACTCTGCTAAGGCAATTTCTGTTGGCTGGTGACAGTATGTCAAAGCTGACTGAGACTCCAGGACCTGCAGGTTTTTACCGTGTAAGCTTAGATTGTTAGAGAAAAGAAGGGAGGTGTCACTACTAAAGAGGGGCTGTTTCCATTACTTCCTGTCTCACACTGAATCATTTTCTGTCTTGTTTTGATCTTGTATTTATTCCACTTCAGTGCAAACTTTGTAAAGACAGTGTCGCTTCTTGAAGACACCTTTATACAGATGTCTTTCTACCAGGGGTCCCACCCTAGAGGAATATGGAATGTGTGGTGTTCTCTGGAAAGGCCCTACTGTAGCAATGGTATTTTTGAGCCTTGTGTGTTTAGAATTCTCTATTAGCAAGCTGTATCATAGGAGATGAAAATACTTGCCATTCCAACACAAAGGACTCCAGATGCAATTTTAGAAGCTCTGGTGAATGTTGTCATTTTAACCAGAAGTTAGACTGCAATGGAAATTGCCTTCTCAAATACACATTCACAACAGAGTCAGTCAGGAGTGGGAAGTGTCTTCATGAACTAAACATTGCTGCATTTAGAGAAAAACTCATTTGAGGAGATTGAAATACAACACAGCTTTCTGCTACTAAGTGTTGTAAATTGTTAAGGTACTGCACAGAAAGAGTCATGATTAAAAGCATCCTGGAGCCAGCAGATATTTTCCTGTGCCTATAATTACTTCCATCTGAGTAACTTCCTGATAACATGCAGGATGTTTCAGTATAGAATACAGAAGTAGTTCTAGGGGGAGCTGTCTTCAACCTATTTACTAGATGAGAGTTGGAGATCTGTCCAGAGTTGGGCAGTATGTCTTATAGCTCTTCCTAAGATGGTCATATATGGTAGCAAAGGAGTTATTTCTCCATGGGGGCTGCACATGATCTTTCCAAACTGAATAAGCCACAATTGCACCGTGTTTCACTGCCTATGTGAATTGGCCACTGGTGGGAATGTGTTGTTCCTTATCTAAGTGTAGGGTACAAATTAGAAGAGCACAAGGATGTCAGGAGCTGGATCCATCTGTAGCAAAAGTGGATGACAGTGAAGGACCATACAGACAACGGCCTTTTCTGCCTCCATATTTACAGTGTTTGTACAGTTCCTTTTTATGCAGGGGGGAAGGAGCTGCTGTTTCTGCCTGAAATTTGTAACTTCACAGTGAGAACACAGCTAACACCTGATGGGTGGGAACACTGATTTGGGAATAAAGATTTGAGTGATGGGAGATCATGAGGTGAAATACTAATATACATTTTTGTATAAAGTGTGAAAAAAAGAGTGATATCTTGAACGTGTTTCAAAATCTATAAATCTTAAGAGGCTAACAAGGCAGTCTTGTGAGACTGTGGTTTCTCTTATGTACATAAGATTATATAGGTGCCTGAACATCAGGACCACTCTCCCTTAAGTAGTGGCCCTCATGCATATGTTGAGGTGGCAGAGAGAGCACTTTCCAGCCTAGCATTAACTGCAGGGACTCATCCTCCATTTGTTCATGTTTCATTTCTGCAAAGAAGTGCAAAGAAGAAGAATGTGCTTTCTGTACTTAATTTTTCCCAGTTTTTCAGCTGAACCAATGTCTTGGTGCAAGATTAAGTGGATTTAGCTTTTGGTTTTCACAGCTTGTGTCTTTGCTTTGTATTAACAACCTTAGAGCATGTAAGGAACCTGTATATTTTATCAGGGTGTGAAGACTTTCGTAAGGTCATTGAAGAATTCATGCTTTAAAAAGTGAGCAAAGCACTTGCTGCATGCTTCCTGGTTTATAAGTATTTGGGCTATACAGGAAGCCGTGTCAGATGTTTCTTTTCAGAAGTAAACAGTCATGGCTCTTTACCAAGATGAAAGATCTCAGTGTTGTAAAGAATTATATCAATGCTTTGACCCTTGAAACTCAGTAACCTTAGAAATAAGCAGTAATGTGGGGGCTATGCTCCTTTCCCTAGCTGGTTTGTTGTCTTCCTGGGTTTAACCAAGGTTCCATGATCTCCTGGGGAGATGTTATTGCTGTAGTCATCAGAGATTATCTCTCATCCAGTTGTCCAAATGAATTAGATCCATTATCATTAATGTAGACTGTGCTGAAGATGGAAATGACATTTTGCAGTCAATGGGTGTATTTTATCATCACTGGAAGCGCCGATGGAAGAACTGTGGAAAATGTTGGGAATAGCATCAGGCAGCTGCAGCCATGCACACCCTGGCCTGGGCTGAGAGGGGAATTTTCAAAATACCCATGAAGCTGCTGGGACATCTGGACTATGGGGGAGTCTGAGAGAAGCTTGTGGGTTTCAAGGTATGTGCTGCTATTTCAAAAAGTGCAATATGTCAAAGTTATTGTAATATACTTTGATATTTGGTCTTTATATACTTTCAAGCCTAAGCAGCAAGAAAGGAGACTCAATCAGTAGAACAGATAGCAGCTAGCATCCCTTAGTCAGGACATCCTGGAGGTAACAAGCTCCAAGGATGCAGTAAATCAAGATCTTGATGTATGTCTATGTATATGGTGTCAACTTGGCAAAAGACTCAAGGTCCGTGTATCCTGTAGTTGGTCTATCTTCATTCTTGTATGAAAAATCACTCCTACACGTAAAAAAGACCCTGCCCAGGTGAAAACCCTTCCCCTGAGCGTGCATAAAAGTCAGCTGGGATTATGTAACTTGTATGGAAATTACAACCCAGCTGTAACAGAGCGGCTGCACTTGGGAGGTTACTGATGCAGCTTCTGTGTATAAACTATAGAAACATACAGTATTCTGAGTTGGGACCCATCGGAATAATCAAGTCCAACTCCTGGCCCTGTACAGGACAACCCCGAGAATCACAGCATGGGCCTGAGAGCATTGTCCAAATGCGTCTTGAGCTCTGTCAGCCTTGGTGCTGACAACTTTCCTGGAGAGCCTGTTCCAGTGCCCAACCACCCTCTGGGTGAAGAAAAATCTTTTAATATTCAACCCCAACCTCTCCTGACTCAGCTTGATGCTGTTCACTCAGGTCCTGTCCCTGGTCACCACAGAGAAGAGATCGGTGCCTGTCCCTCCTCTTTCCCACACGAGGAAGTTGTAACTGCAATGAAGTCTCCCCTCACTCTCTTGTCCAGACTGAACAAGACAAGTGACCTCAGCCACTCCTCGTATTTCCTCGGCTCAAGGCCCTTCATAATCTTCGCGGCCCTCTTTTGGACGCTCTCTAACAGCTTAATGTCTTTCTTATATTGTGGTGCCCAAAACTGCCCCCAAGGCTCGAGGTGAGGTCGTTTTCCGCGGCGCTGCTTTCCAGCCTCTCGTTCCCCAGTCTATCCATTAGTCAGGCAGCAATCGTTCACTACCCTTTCCCCCCTTCTTTTCTACCATAAAGCAGCCGGGAGGTCACTGCTGGGGGCTCTCCAGGGCGGTGCCACCCTCCGGGCTGCCCAGTGCTGCGCTGCGGCTCAGGCGGCCCGGCGCTGCCTCGCTGCCCCCGGGCAGGGCCGCTGCCGTGCCCGCTGTTGCCGCCGCCCGCAGCGATGGGCGCGGCCCGGGCCGGGCGGAGCCGCCCCCGCGCGTCACGGCCNCCTGGGCAGCCGCCGCAGGCGCCGAGTGCGCCCGGCCGCGGGTGAGTGGCGGCGGAAAGGCGAGGGCCGCGGGCCGGGCGCGGAAGGACAGGGGAAGGGCGCGGGGCTGTGGGGGAGGCGGCGCTCCCGCTGTCAGACAAAGGGCGCAGCGGGGCCGCTCCCGGCGGGGCCGCGGGGGAGCGCTGGGCTCGGGCGATTCGTGGCCGCCGTGGCTCGGGGGCCCGGTCCCCTCACGGCCCGGTTCCCTCAGCGCAGGGCCGCGGGTCGGGAGCGCGGGCGCGCCCGCTCCGCTCTGCCCTGGGCATGCCGGGGCTCCGGCGGCGCCGTGTGCGGGCGGACCGCGCTCGGTGTGCGGCCGTCGGGGGCGCCGCGCCGTGGGTGAGGTGCCCCGCGGGTACGGCCGGGGGTCCCTGGCACCCCTGTCCCGCGGGTGGAGGAGCCTCTTGAACCGTGTTTCTCTCTTGTGGGCTCGGAAAGGTAGATAAGGGTTCGATCCGTCGGGAAAGTTTTCGGCATCTAACTTCCAAGGTAAAGAATAACGGAACGGTTGAGGCTGGGAGGGACCTCCCCAGGTCATAGGATCTAACACTTCTCCTCACGTAGAGGCAACAAGAGTGGGTCGCCAGCACCGTGCCCAGAGAGTTTTTGTGTGTCTTCAAGGACGGAGACTTTGCAACTTCTCTGAGCAACCTGTGCCAGTGCTGGGTCACCCTCGCGGTAACAAAGTGTTTCCTGATGTTCGGACAGAGCTTGCTTTGAATCCAGAGAAGGGCAGTGAAGCTGGTGAAGCTGGAGCACAAGTCCTGTGAGGAGCAGCGGAGGGAGTGCTGGGGGTGTTTAGCCTGGAAGAAAAAGAGGCTCAGGGGTCACCTTATCGCTCTCTACAACCACCTGAAAGGAGGTTGTAGCCAAGTAGGGATCAGCCTCTTCTCCCAGGTAACAAGCAATAGGACAAAAGGATGTAGCCTCAAGCTGTGCCAAGGGAGGTTTAGGTTGGATATTGGGAAGAATTTCTTCTCAGAAGGAGTGGGTAGACATTGGAATGGACTGCCCAGGGAGGTGCTGGAGTCACTGACCCTGGAGGTGTTTAAGGAAAGACCTCTTAGCACCATGGTCTAGTTGACAAAGTGGTGTTCGCTCATAGGTTGGACTCAATGATCTCTCAGAGGTCTTTGCCAGCTTAATTGATTCTGTGTCGCAGTTTCTGCCCCCTGCCTCAGGTCCTGCCACAGGACATCACTGAAAGAGTAGCAAAATGTCTTAAAGGTAGTAGGGCTTTGCCACTTCTCATATATGCTTAACAATCCATTGGAAAAATTATTTCCTCTCTATAACTTTTGGTAAAGGATTAATGGGGGGAATAATATGTCTTTTGCTGGAAAAGTGTGTGAATCATTACCTGATTAATTACCTGACATTCCTTCACCCCGTCAAATAGTAAAGAAATGGAAAGAAAAACAGAAGATCTTTTTCTGAGATCAGACCATGTAAGAAAGCCCATCTTTTTGTCTACTCTATAGGCATGTATTCTTTGTTCTGCCACAGTGTTTATTTAAAATAAATTGGTTATCAAGGAATTAAAATCTGCTTGAAATTGTGTGACCACAGCTTATGAAATGGTGCCACATTAGTTTCAAGTTCTACATCACACCATTCATTTTTTTCTTAAGTGGAAACACTCTAAAATTTAGATTTTTGTCATATAACTCGTGTCTGTGACTAACAAACCCTTGATTTTGTGATACAGAGAAACATGTTGGCCATATGAGACTGTGTAAGATGATGTTGCAGACTTTCTTGTGCTTGTGTGTATTTTATGCAGGTTTTGACAATTGATTTGTGTTGATTGGTATAATTTTAAAAAACTCCTAGTATTGGTAACTGTTTCTGTTGGCTTTCTTTTATTTGATATACTTAAAACCTAAAATAGTTGTTTGTAGGACTGAGCATCTTGTATTTTGTATAGGAATTGATTTTGCTCTTAAAGTTCAGATGTTCTTAGCAATATGTTGCTGTTCATGGACCATATTTAAATTTTGTCTCGAAGGTGGACAGATTTCTCTGATGAAGTATAAATCCTGTTATCAGATACTTCACACTTTAACTGATTTTTTAACCAGGGTGGAACATAGGCATGTCTGATAGTTGCTATCAGCTGACAACCAGCACTGTATTTTAAATATGTATTTGAATCTTTCCAGTCTTTTGTATGTAGTCCCCAGTCTCTTTTGTTTTATTAAAACAAACAAAAGAATCCATCACTAAAAAATTTGGAAATGGCCTTTACTCTGAGTGCCTAAGGTAGAAAAGGAGGACTTGTGTATCTGCCAATTTCCTGTACTTCTTACTGTGTGCAGTTATAATGGTTACAACTATAGAGACCTCCTTTTGTCCAAATTGTTTTTAGTTATATTGGTTTTGGGTTTTAAAATAAGAATGTCTGTGTGTCTAGGTGTAGTTCACTTTTTGTGTCTTTTGATATTTTGTTCTATGTGATAAAGTAACAAAAAGTAACGTAATTAAAAAAAAATGCTTCTCACCTGGATAACAGAAATGTGGTTAAGAGAAATAGAATAAGTGTTCCCAGATAAATAAGAAAAAGCAGAAATGCAGCATAAGGTCATTAGTCACACTGGAATTTCAGACACTGGAGAAGAGGTGTGGGTGTAGACTACTTATGGAAACTTAGATTTGTTATTTCTTTCTGACTCTGAATACCAGAAATTAATGTTTTTAGAGACTCATTTCAGCTGTTCTGAAAATTTGTTCTTTAAACAGAATCCTGGTTGACTCAATCCCAATAGAAAGAATATTTTAAAATATTTACCACTTCATGTGATGCCTGACTTGTGATCTCTTAATGTTTAGGAAGTAGATCCGTTTAGGAAGGGATTACAATAAGGGGTCATAAAGGCTGGGCAGTGCTTGTGTTAGTAGAATTCTGTGTGGTGTGAGTAAAGGTGATGTTTCAGCATGTGTTTCATTTCTTTATGCCATCATAAAACGTAAAAGGTGTGAGAATATGAAACTGACTTGGGTTAATATTTATAATAAATTTCATGTGTGCAATTATTGTGTTTCACTTTTTTTTAAATTCCAATTTGAAAAGATGTCGTTTCCAGTTCTTAAGGGTGAAATGCTGTGTATTTACACATTTGAGTTCTACGTGCTCAGATTTCAGCAGCACAGTAATTATTCCTTTTACAGTTAGCTGAAAGATCTGCCACAGTGGTGCATGTCGGGAAGGTGGCTTTTGTGTCTGGAAAAGGAAAGCAGCATTAAAATGTAGGCAACGGTTTTTTTCATTGTATGATAAAAAGTGTGAATTTCATGTCATTACTATATTGGCTTTCTTTTTTTGTTTTGTTTTCAATAGGTATGCTCAATAATGCTAGTGTTGTTGACCAGTTTTGATATTTAGTCATAAAAGATCACTGTTTGCACAATAAAAAAAGCATGTGGAAGAGCTAGGTAAAAAATTATGATAGTTGAAAAATTTAGTGAGTAATATTTGTTATATAGTTATGAACTGATAAGAGGTTCTGAGAATACATAAAATACCTGCAGATTTGAGTTATCAGGACCTCTGCTGTCAATATTGGTGCTGTTGAGAGAAACTATATTTTTGTAAATGGACAAATTTTTGCAATCTTTCCTCAACAATGATAATGTTTGTCTGCTTCAGCCCAGAATGTGAGAGCCTTGCAAAAACAAGTTAATCCCTGTGCAAACATTGCCTTCACCTGAGCATTTCTGCACTTTATATCTTTTCATAGTTCTTGGTGTGTTGTTAGTTTTATAAAATACCAGACTTTACTACCTAAGGGCATTGTGAGATTTCCAAACTTGGAAGTTTGGATTGTGAATGAAGAGCAGGTTTGCACAATGGAAATTGGCTCTCTTAGGTGGGAGAGAAAAATAACAGCATTAATCCTTATTGGAAAGGGGATTGGTATCCAAATAGAATCCTAGTTTTAATTGAAATTTTTGGTATAGGTTGTGAAAATACTTCTGCTGTGTCAAAGAAAAAAATAAATGTGTTAATTGAGCAATTAAGGACTGTTTTTATATAGGATGTTCTTAAATGATACTGGTTTTGCACTGTATTTATGAAATTTGGCAAAGATTAAGTTCTCATCCTTTAATTTGATCAAGGGCAAGCGTTAGAAAGGCTTAAAAAGCCTTCTTTTTATTCCTGGGTTGTTTGAAAACTGTGTGAATATATATTTCAGGTGCTTTGTTCATTAGAGGGACCAGAATAGAATTACTTCTCTGGCTAAAGACTGTTCCTCAGAGTCTTACTTCAGTTTTTATGATTATTTAAAAAAAATCTGAAGCATTGGAAGAAATCACACTTTAGTGACCAGCACCCCTATTGACTTTGAGTACAGTGCCTAATTTTCCTAACATAATAACATAAATTTTGTTTAATAAGAAGGTGGACTGATGTGAACTTGCTGTCATGAGTGAAAGTATCATGAACAGAACCATTCAGGCTTATTTTAGGCATGTTTTTTGTTCTTGCAGGGGAAGAAATAAAGCAAAGTTTCCAAAAATCTTAATACTGCCCTTTTTAAATTTATGTTTGTTTCTGGAGTGGTGGGGAGATTTTTGTTTGTTTGGTGGTTGTTGTTGTCCCTAAACTGTGCTTTCATAAAGCCCTCCAGTGATGTTATTCTTTCGGATGCTCTAAGAAGCTTGCCTGAAAAGTGGCAAATAAAAGCATGAGGATATAAAATGCATAATTATAATATTTGATTTTGTGATTCTCGTTTTTATCAAATAGACTGTTATTGATTCTGAGAAGGGGATAGTATGTGACAGTGAAGCATAGGGCACAAGCAATATTAATGTCCTTGGAGATGGTTCACTGGTACACATCTTTCATCATTTTATAAAAGTAATATTAACGTGGAGTTTATAAACACATCCCTAGATGTGGTCATTGGCATCAGGTGTTTTGCTGTTAGTCAGAGGTTTAAGTTGTCTCTAAGGATTCAGCTCTGCATGAAGGCAGAAGCTGCACTGTGGCTGGCAGGGGTTTCTGAAGCAGGATGCTTATCTACAGTGCTGCAGGGTTGCCTCTGCCTTTTGGAAATACACCCAGAGGGAACATCAAGGGAAGAATCTTACTTTGACGAAAAAGCAATGCTGAATTCTTTCTTTCTTTTCACACGAGCTAAGAATTAATTGGTGAAATTTTGGTAGTAACTGCAGAGTATAATTCATTTGGTGAGACATTTTTAGTCATGTTTTGGGGTTGTTCTTAATACAGTTTTCAATTTAATACTTGATATGGAGAATAGCATGGGGATTGAAGGTTCAGCTACAGGAGAGAAGCTGGGAGACTGCACAGGAAAACCAGAAAATGCCTCTGGTGGCAGTGGAGCTAACAGCAAATCATATTTCATGGATTTTTGTTGTCATATGTAAAAAGTAATGGGAGGACTACAGGTGTATGTGAATATCTAATGTCATTTTAGGTGCCTGAGAATATCTGAGGCACCTGCATGGGGCTGTAAGATGCTGCTGCAGGCTGTAAGAGAGGTGGGCTGTTCTGGACTGGCAGCTGGATGCCAGGAAGGATGCTAACTTTCCTGGTATATTTTTGTCTGAAATGGCAGTAGGAGCCAGTATGTCTAGTCTGAATCAGTAAAATCACTGTTTCTTTTCAAACCTTTCATTTTTTGTGTGGTTTAGTGGGTTTTTTGTTTTTAAGTTTGCAGCCTCTCTATTGGTTCTTCCTCCTACTGAAAAAAAATGAAGACAAATATGTACCATCACTGTGGTGCTGCTCACCTTTGATGGTAATTTAACTGTACGGTAAACGTGACAGACTTTTTGTGTTCTTAGTTTATTTATAGCTTTCTTGTGGGACAGACTGGCTGCTGGGGCAGTGCCTAGGAAAAATGCTGCTGGGCTTTACATGTCAAATCTAGATTTATTTTTTTTTTTACTGGTTTTATGGGTGGATTTTAAACAGTGTCAGTAGTTTCTTTTGTCACTAGACATTAATGTGCACCTGAATTTCATTTGCACGTACCCAGAGCTGCTGTCGTCTTCAGTGAGGTGTTAACTGGCATTTTTTTGAACAAGGCATTTCTGTATGTGGGTTATCTGATGGCTGCAGTGCTGTAGGTGAGCTCAGGTTGTATCTGACATATCCTGACAACGGTGTGTATGACTATATATACTTGCTTGGTAAAGGAGAAAGGATGTTGTAGTACTGTTACAGACTATGTAAGCAACTTAAAGTGGAGCTAGATTATTTGATTTAAATGTCTAAATCCGAACTAACTTCTCTGTGCTAAGCATGGTGAAGTTCTTGCTGGCTTCCTCACGTCTTTTTTTATTCTACTTCAGTTGGAAACATAGAAAAAATTCACTGGCTGCTTTGATTTGAGAATAAAAGTATGAACATTTGCCTGGGAAAGCCACTACTCTTTGGCTTCTCCCTGGGAGAGAATAGCCTAAGCAATAGGCTTTAGCCAACACTAAACTGGAGGTTTTCCTCTGCTGTTACAAGAAAAAGCCAGAGAGCATGGTCATGTCAGCCACTGGTGAGAGGAAAGGTGTGAAGGGGTAGTGGAGTCTTGTATTTAGCCCCACAACCTGTTCTGCGTCCAGTGAAACTTTATTTAGGTGTAGTGAGTGATTCAGCTTCTGTCACTGTATGTGTATAAATTTGGCACACTAATACTACTGGTGCTCTGAATTTACTGGGCACAGCTTTTTAGGAACTCTGAAGTGGTTCTTAGTGGTCTGCCTTAAGAAAGAAAACCCTTTGCTCTCTTGCATATTAGAAGTTAAAAACATAATCAGTTAACAGAAGCCATGTTAAGTTTGACTAGCAAGTTACCAACATGCCATCACATGCAGCCATGTCTGCATAAAGTTGGTGATAAGTGATTTAGGAAATGGTGTTTCTCAGAGTTCCATATGGCTGCAGTTTAGATAGAATCACTGTATTTTGTAATGCTGATTAGTCTCAGTGCTCTGTTTATGCACATAGAAGATAAGGGTTATATTGTAAATAACTGGTATATATAAAGTATGTAATATATACAGATATTCCTGTAAAGCTGTATATACAGAAACTGCTATGAATTCCACTCAAAATACTTATTTAGACAATACATAACAGTTAGAAGAATTTCTGTAATTTTCTAAGAACTAGAAAGAGTTAAGACTTTTCATGGAAATGTAGTGCATTTTAATGCAGGTCTCCACAGTGTTTCTCCTCTCACAGAGGAGAATGGCAGGTGTTTGTACCCAGCCAACAAATTATTAGCATATACAGTTCATGCTTTCTGATGTCAGATGTCATAGCTGTTACTTATGCTTTGCTGGTTTTTTTCCTTTCCTGAAATACAGGTAAGCTTTGTTATCTAGAAGCATTTTAAATACTGGGTGAAGATGGCAAGTCTGGTGAGTCAGAGTCTGTTGACCTACGTAGAAGAAGGAAATGTTCCTGCTCTGAAGGCGCTTCTTGAGAAGTGCAGGGATGTCGATGAGAGAAATGAGGTAAGATGATTTTTGAAAAGGTCAGATTCACATTATTAGTTACAGAATGAATAATACAGTTTCACAGCTTATTAGTTACAGAATGAATAATTAGTGAGATCACACTGGTTATTTAATATACAAATTTCAGTTTTGTTTATAAGTGCTTACCTTTGCATAACCTGAACACTGTGTGTTCAGTCTCTGTCAGCACCTCAACCTATTGAGTATATATCTAGAAAGCAAATACCTCAATTATTTGCTTTCTAGATTGTTCTTCTGAGCACAGCACCATCCTTACTTGGTGAATGGAGTTTATACCTGTATTTCTGTGGCTAAGAATTGTTTCTTAGTTCACAGATCCAACTGCATATGCCCTCTTCATTTTGGGGTGAAAGGTGGTATGATGATAACCCTTGCCTCACATCCTGGTTTTCAGTCAAGAGATACTTTGTTATACAATCCAAGTAAGAGCATGTATTGCAACTTACATGAGCTTATGCTCATCTAGATGAAAAAATAAGTATCCAAGAGGTAAGGTTACCATGAGTACACAGAAGTCTTGATACACAGTAGGGAGTTTATATGAGAATTATTCAGAATCTGTTATTTTGATCAGTTTTTCAAATCTGTGTAAGATGAAGAGTGTTTTTCTGAAAGTCCAATGGCATATATTACTCAAACCCAAAAAGCATCATGCAAATGTGAAAACAATGTACAGAATTTAGCCTTACTGTAGTTATTAGATCTGGATTCAATTAAGATAGTTTTCTTTCATTGTTGGCACTTTCATTCCATGCTGTGCTATGCATATATGCTGAGGTCTTTCAGATGGGAGAATTTTTAAGTTTCAGAGCATACACATGACCCTCACCACCTGGCATGTAGCATATCAGATAAGGGGAATGTCTGTTCCCTCTTCTGGCAATTCCTTTCAACAACATGGCCGAAATCAGACAGCTCGTGTTGATTTTATCAAATGTCACTGCCTTCACCTGCTTTTCTGAATCTTTCTTCACTTTTTCGTGGGACTAAATGTAGTCCCGGGTTTCATTAACTGCCTTTTTTGCGGAGATCATTTCCCTGATACCTGATGTTTTCAGTCTTCTGATCTGTTGCATTGGACAAGATCATTTCTGCAGACAGACGTGTGTGGTTTGCATCAGTTTTAAATCCCTTGCGGGGATGGTCTGTGTCTATAATGATAGGAATTTTGTTTAAATACCAGCTCTTCCTTGGAATTCAGTGGCTTTGAGTGCAATTCAGTTTGCAGTTTTGAACATGCCAAGACATCTTTTCTTCTTGGGTAAAAAGAAAATACCAAAAGGGGAGTGCCTTTGGAGATCCAAAAAAACTTTCTGGCGGGCGAAGGTTTGCTAATGCCAGGACCTCCCAGGCAGCAGTGACTTGTCCAATGGTAGGATCACCCACATTGTTACCATCCCTTTATATCTTGACTGTGGTCAGTTGCCAGAAAAGCTGGGACATCCCGGTCAGTTTGTGTATGGGTGGTTTTGTGGCATTTACACTGTCAATTTCAGTTAAGTGGGGCAAGTCTCAGCCTCTCTGCCTTTTCCCTGCACATCCTTCTGCTTGTGTGATTTCTTCTCTCTCATACCAGGCACATGAATTAACAGCTAATGATAGATGCTTGCCTTGTGTGATACACTTCGATCCTAACAGCCTCCACTTTCCCTTGATGTGCCTTTCTTTCTGCTCTTTGTACTGAAGGAGCTTCTGCCATGTTCGATTCTGAATCTTCTGTTCTCTCACACACTGCGATAGCACTAGTCTGTAAGGTGACACCATTAATTGATTTCCCTAAAAAGATACAGGTGTGCTCCTTTATAATTTGGTTATTCCAATACTTAGCCTGAGCTGTGATGTACATATAGACAGTATTTGATGTGTGTGTGAGAAATACAGGCATTTATTTGTTGTGGGGTTTCTAGACTCTTGGGCAACTTTTGAGAATTAATCTGGATGTCACAGATTTAGTAATTATCTTTTGTTTCTGTGGTGGTGAAATCTTCGTGATGGTTGCTGAAACATTATACCATTATACTTACATTTGGGAGTCTTCTAACAAAAAGGGAAGGATGTTTTCAGCGCCCCTATGGAAAATTTGACATCTGTCTCAGAAAACCAAAGCCAGTCTGCAGCTGTATGACACTTCTTACAGGAGGAAATGACTTTGCCATCCACAGCCTCTTCTTGCCCAGACATACTTTTATTTGGATTGTATTATCCTTTTGTGTTATCCACACAAATTCTTATGCTAATTCTTAGCTTTGTGGAAGACAATCAGAGTGATAACAACAGTAACTGTTCAGAAGGAGGTGAGAAGAATGGTCAGGCTAAAATAGGGGTTTTTTTGTGTTTTGCTAAAGCCCTGCTCGGAAGGGACCCCTGGAGAATGTCTAGTCCTGTGTCCTGAGGTGGGTTGGTTGGAGCCAGCTGGAATTGCCTGTGTCTGGGGTGGGGCAGTCCCAGCCTCTCTTCACAAAGATTCAGTGCAGTTCCCTGTGGATATCATGGCCAGGCACCTGTACTCAGTGCAGTAAGGTCCCTGTCTGCCCAGCCTGGCAGTGTCCCCCTGGATGGCAGCACAAGCACCTGGTGCATCAGCCACTCCTCCCAGCTTTGTGCAGGCTGCGAAGGTGCTGCGGGTGTGCTCTGCCCATTGCCCCAGTCCTGAATGAAGGGGTTAAATAGGATCCCGGTATTGATTCCCTGCACTAGTGACTGGCCTCCAGCTGGACTTTGTCCTGCTGATCCCAGTGCTCTGAGCCCAGCAGTGCAGCCAGTTTCAGTCCACCTCACTGTCCATTTGTCTAGCCCGTAGTGTGTCTAAGTGAAACACTAATTTCATCAGTGTCTGTGGTTGTTGTGGGAGGCTGTTGAAATCCTTGCTAGATAGGGCATAAACAATGTCTCAGCTCCTCATCCACTGGCCAGTGATGTCATCACAGAAGGCAGAGTGGTCAGTCATGATTTCTGAAATCACTTGGCATGTGTATTCCCAACTTACTAACTTGCATATCTTAAAGAGCAAAAGTTACTACTGTTTCCTCCTCCAAAGGGAGCTGTTCTTTTCTAAAAAGTAATGTTTTATTTCCTCTTGATTTTTTGAGTATTTTAATTCTTTTTTTTTTAATGACCAGACCTAAAAATTACTTCTTGTTAATACAAAATAGACTTCAGAGTCTAAAAGCAATGGTGTCCTTTTGAATGTATACAGTGTACAGTTATAACCACATAAAGTTACATGACAGCATAATTTTTCTTCGTGAAAAATTACATTATGGATATAATTTGATAGGAAGCAGGTGATGGACCAGAAAGCGTTTTTGAAAGAATCCCTGCATTTCTGTGATTTTGTGTGTGTAAAGAGCAGAGTCACCAAGTATCTTTATCAATCATATTGTTGTTTCAATTATGAAGATTAGTGATATGACTGTATTGTCCTTCTGCATTGATTTTTTTCTTTCCAGGGAAGTTGCTGGTGTATAGCTTCTAACATAGCTCCTAGCTTTTGTGTTATTTCGAGACTAGATAATTTGAGTTTTCTGTATGGTAGAGAGAAAAAACAGAAGCAAGGTCAGGAAAAATTCTCTTAATTTATTAAACTTGTTGTAATCAATAAGTTTACTGTAAAATTTAGCAAACTTTAATTTTTATCATGCAGAGCAATTGTATCTCAGAAATTTGCTGACACAAAAGTAGGCTGATGGAAGAGTGACAGATTCTAACTGACCTTTAAAACACTTCTGAAGGCAAATAAAGCAGCTTTTCTAACTTTCATCTTCCCTGAGATGAGACTGCTAAGAACTCGTGTTGCAGAGGACAGGAGTGATGTCTGGATTTTGTATGCTGTCAGATGAAAGTGGGGTATATAACCTCACTATTTTTTCCAAGGCTTTAGCAGCTCTTCCTCTGAAACAGTGTGCATGTTTTAATGGCCGTTGTGGTTCCTAGGGTAGATTTATTTATTTATTTATTTATTAACAATGTGGCTGAGTTGCTCCAAGGTGTAAAGATGTAATGCATTGTATTGGAGATGTCATCAGTGAGCAAATCATCCAGAAAGGTAGATATTTAATAATGCAACTTTTTTCTTTTGGTAGCCCTTTTTAATGTCCGAAATGTTCGGGGTTTTTTGTGTTTGTTTTTTAATCTCCTATGGGACAGGGTTTCATGTCTCAATTTTTATTGCAAGTATGCTGTGTGGTTTGAACATCAGTCCTTCTTACTGCTTCTCACTGGCAATTGAAATGGAAACAATGTTGCTCTGCAGTTTCTGGGTTTTTGTTGTGTGCGTGTGTGTGTCATTTTCATCACTTCCCAATGCATCACTTATGTTGTCACTTTGATTTCAGAACGGCCAGACTCCACTTATGTTGGCTGCTGAGCAAGGCAATTTAGAAATTGTCCAGGAGCTTCTCAAGAAGGGAGCTAATTGCAACTTGGAAGATGCAGTAAGTATTAGTGCTAAGTATTAGTGATGGTATGTTAACAGTGGAGGAACAAGAAATTTGAAGTGGCAGGCAAAGAAAGGGAATTTAGGTTAGTGTTGAGCTCGGGGGGGAAAATAGCAGGAGGAAAATGATGACATATAAGAGAAATTTTATATAAAATTGCTTAGCTTTGTATTTCTCCAAGCCCTCATGAAGGGTAGGGATATTCCTCAGACATTTAAAACATTGTGATCTCTGCTGAATGTTGCTGTTGTTTCTTCTGGGAAATTAGAATAGAGAAATACAGTGTCAAAGATGAGGTCCAAGTGATTTTGCTATCTCAGTGTTGTTGAGGGTTACCAGTGGATTGAATTTTTGTTTATTTGTTTGTTTATTTGTTCGGGGTTTTTAAATTTGGTTTTGGTATTTTTCCAATAAATACCTATGGAGAATTTAGGTTAAAGGATTATTTCAGGTGAAAGCCAGAACTGTGTCAGGTAAAAGCCAGAACTGTGGCATAGAGGGGTTTCAAATTTATGAATTGTCTTCATGCCTCAGCAAAAGAGGTTGACTCCAGATGAAAGATGCCCAAAGTGGGTGAATAGGACAGAGATATTGTTAGAAAGTTTTGAAAGGTCTGTATAGTCCAGTGAAGAGTGATAAACAGGAAAAGGATATTACTTGGTTTTTTGTTTTTGTTTTATTGCTTCTGCACTTAGTTTAAGTGTAGCAGTATTGGGTAGAAGACCACATATTTGGAGGGAAGATTTGGAGTAGTTGCTCTGTATTTCCATGTGTATAACTGGCACACTGTGAGTTTATTAGTACTTTCTTTGGTTTTTTTAAAGTACAGCTATTTTAAGCTCTTCTGTATTTCCTGTTGTGGATTAAACTTTTGAAAAACAAGGTTACTTGTATTGAAATATTGAATATTACTTAATAACATTTTTTCTTTTTTTCCTAGGATAACTGGACTGCTCTCATTTCAGCAGCTAAAGAAGGACATACAGCTATTGTAGCAGAGCTACTCAATTATAATGTCAGTTTGGAGCACCGGGATTTGGTATGTGTTGCCTTAGTGTAAAAATAGAAGAATAGTTTTGTGAGTTGGAAATTTTCAATTCCATGAAACTAAAGAAAGGTCTTTCATTTTTACATTATGTACCCAGTGATACTGAAATGGAAAAGAATATATAGTTAAATGTTGCTTTTTACACCTGTAAAATGATTGCTTTAGTGTTAATGAAGGCAACTGGCTTGCTAGGGCTGCTTTTTTCCCCCTTCGTTTACTTTGGAAAAAAGTTAAACTAAAGAACAGTTTGATTTTTGGGTGTGTTTTGTGTGGGTGAGATTTTTTTGCAGGAGGAGGGTTGGTTTGTGGATTTTTTTTTGTTGGGATTTTTTTTGGGTGGTAGTGGCTCTTTTTTTTTTTTAAGTATGCTGGTAAAAGAAACATTATCTTTCCCAGAAGGTACCTGTCTGTATTTACTTTTTCCCTGGGCAGCCGTGATTGAAAACAAGAACTGCTGTAGGAACAGTCTCCTCACATTTGTTTTCATTCATCTTGCAAATTTTTAAGTGGGAAAGTGGGTGCTTCGGTCCAACCCATCTAAAGAGTTACAAAAGCTGCTAACATGATTCTAAGGTTAGATGGCCCTGAAGGCTCATAAACTGTCTCCATTGACAGAAGATGGAATTAGGTACCTGCAAGGACTAATTTTGTTCTGCTTAAGTTAGAGTGTGGAAAACCACTAGGGCTGAGTTCACGTGCTTCCTTTAATTGAAGTTCCAGTCTGTCTGAAGCCTGAGGCATCTTCACTAACCAAGATTTTTCATTTAACATTAAGCACATTCACATGGCAAAGTGCTAGATTTCTAGACCTCTGTCAGTCAGAGGGCTCTTTCACATCTGCAAAAGTGTATTACGAAGAAATAAATAAAAATTGTACTTACAGTTATTGGAGGGTTATTTTATAAGTTTGTTTACCTGACCTGTCAAATGCCTTAGGCAGTGAAACTTCATTGTTTCCTGATTTACAAACTTAAACGAACACACCAGTGTAGTTTGAAATTAATTGCTTTTATTACTCCCTGTTAAAGAAATCAAAAGTAAACTTTCCATGTTAATTGATTTGGATTCTAGGCTTTAAGGTAGTGGTGTGTTTCTTGGTATTTTTTTTAATCTAGTTCTTGGATTTGAATGCATTTGAAGTTTGAATTCAGCATTCAGCAACATTAAGGACATGATGTTTTCCCAAGTTTTGCATATAACAGGAAATTAGTATTTCCATACAGGAGCTTATTATTTATTCTCAATAAATAGGATTACAACATTGTGTGGTCAGACCTTACTATATCTTGGATTTGCAAAGTAGTCATAGGACAAATACAAAATGAAATAAAAGTTGTTAGTTAGATTTCAAAGTATTTTTCTGTTATTACATTTCTTTGAATTGTGCTTGCCAGGGAGGATGGACTGCCCTGATGTGGGCATCATACAAAGGCCGTACTGAAGTAGCTAAACTGCTGCTTGAGAAAGGAGCAAATCCAAACATCACAGGAATGGTAAGTTTTGGTCTTAAATACCACCACCTCCCAGGTGTTTGAAGTCCTGAATTATACACTCATCTTATTATCTTGATTAAACATGTTTCATTTTTTACAGTATGACATTAATCACTGTACTTTATAAAGGCCTTACTTTAATAATCTGTGTGATTGCCACTGGCTTTTTTATTAATTTTGAATTTTTTTAATTGAAGTAAATGGATGTATAGCTCATGCTAAGATTCAAATTATCAGGAGAGGAAATAATAGAAAAGATAAGCAGTGTATCTAATGTTACTTTTATAACACCTGTCATTTTTCTGCATCTGCAGAAGTTAATGGAGTAACCAGTGTGTGCAATTTAGAAACCATAATTTGCTTTAATTGTTTCATAATAATTTAGATTATATGAACATATGCCATTCATGTTGGAGAGTAAAAAAACCCTAAGATTTTAAGATTTGGTTCTTTTTATAAGCACTTTCTACAAAAGCATAGGCACTGAACAGTTTGTTTATACTGTCAGTTCTCTGGTGTTTGAGGCAATGAACAATGAAGGAAGAACCGCAGTGGCCAGAACAACCTTTGTGATGGTTGGTTTTCTCTGGTTTGCATAGGCAGTGTCTGTGTTCATGGCAACTCCTCTGCAGTCCTGATTACTTAGGGATACTGCATGGCTGTCACTTGCTTTCTACCTTACAAATGTTCCTATTAAGATGAGGATGTGAATTTACAAACCTTGTTTAAAGAGTTATAAAACAAAACTGATTCAAAACAGTGGACATCTTCCTAGATAGCATCTAGGCAATGTACTAAGTAGCAATTATTGATAACGTAGTTGGATTTATTTCTGTATATTCATTCTTCTGTGATTTAACTTCTCTTGAAACTTGTTTTGTTGATGTATAAGAATTAAAGTGTATGACTATAATTACTTATTTGTTTTTTAATTCTAAGCAATACAGTGTTTATCCAATTATTTGGGCAGCAGGACGGGGCCACTCGGATATAGTCCATCTCTTACTGCAGCATGGAGCTAAAGTGAACTGCTCTGACAAAGTAAGTTATACCTATATAACATCTAATTTCTGTAATGTTTGATAAATATCATGGAAAAGGAAATCTGTGAGTTCTTGATTAGAAAAACGCTTGCTGTTATACTTTGCCCATGAGATTAGAATTAGCATGCTAGAGTAAGTTGTTATGCTTAAAAGAGGTTTTTCCATAGTATGCTCAAGATAGTTGTGAACATATTTCTGTTTCCTGAGCTATTGGAAACCTTGCTATTGTAGGTTGTATAGAAAAATAATTCTTACAGCTATCATCTACAAAAGAAAAGTTGAAGTGACTTTTCAAATGCTTATGATAATTCACAAGACCAAATTATACCTTTGTAAAAACTAAAGCAGTAAAGTATAGGATAAATACTAGATTGTATGGGATACTAAATACAAAAAACAATATGATAAAATGTTGTGAATGTTTTTTCAGTATGGAACCACCCCACTGGTTTGGGCAGCAAGGAAAGGTCATTTGGAATGTGTGAAATACCTGCTGCAGATGGGAGCTGATGTTGATCAAGAAGGAGCTGTAAGTAACTGTGCATTTTCTAGTGATAAATACATCTGTGTGTTCTGTTTGGCTTTTTTAATAATACAAAGACCAAGAAATACATGAAACAAGATGAAATGTTGGTGCTGGAGTGTATTGCTTTCCAGCTATTTGCAGACTGCATGTGAGAGTTACTGAAATTTCTTTGTGCCTTTTAATAAAACTGTCATATAAGTAGGGAGTCATATTGACAGTGGACACACTGGTATGTTAAGTATAAATTTTAATGAACATAAATTAATTTAGGTAATTGTTATCTGAAGGTAATGTTATCAAAGTTCATTCAGTACCCAAGCCTGACACATCAATTATCTTATTCCTCAGTGTTGTTTGAAAAGTAAATCAAACACAAAGCATTTTTTGAAAATAATAATGGTGACTGTGCCTTTTCTGAAATTGAAGTTTTTTCAGAAGTTTCAGCTGCATTTTGTTTTTAAATAAAACAGATTACATTTAAATTGCTTGTCAAAAAAAAAAAAAATCCATTTAAAGGTAAGTGGAAGATTAGGAAGACTTTTGGGATTCATATGATTATTTCTGAAATTCTTCAAAAATCCTCTTTGTGAATGGTATTGGTAGACCTGGGTGCACTGATAATACTGTGTTCCTATATGACAAGAAAATATTTTATCATATGTGTGGCATTCAGGAGATAGAATAAACTGATCTGAACTTCACTTTTTGCATTTGAAGTGTTCTCTGCTATTGCTCTTAGTTCATTTCTTTGTTTTTAGAAACCATGCTTTTTGGTGCACTTTAAAACACAAAACTGAAGTAGCATTTGGATGATTAGGAGAGTGATGTCAGGGAGTGTTTTGTTATTTGAACTGCTGATGTAATGATGATTGCTATATCCACTCTACAATAAAATCTGTTGGTTTTATTTAAAGAATTCTATGACTGCACTTATTGTAGCAGTGAAGGGTGGCTATACTGACTCAGTGAAAGAAATACTGAAAAGGAACCCAAATGTAAACCTAACAGATAAAGATGGAAATACAGCTCTGATGATTGCATCAAAGGAGGGACATACTGAAATTGTGCAGGATCTTCTTGATGCTGGAACTTACGTGAACATTCCTGATAGAGTGAGTCAATTTTCATCATAATTGTCATTTTTTAGATGTCTATATATGTGTGTATATATATATAATATGTTTAAATACCAGTATGCAGATTTGTAAATATGTGATTTTTCTGGCTTTCTAATTTTTCTGCCATCTAGGGGTATTTTTATGAATTGCTGTGTTAAGTGGTAAATGTTCTGTGTGAAGGTAAAGGATAATAGGTTTTTGAGGCTGCATTCCCAGTCCCTAAGTTGGATTGCTTGGGGTTGCAGAGAATAGAGAAAATCTTCCTAATATTTGCCTCATAAATTTAAAAGCGTTTTTGGATGTGTTTTCCTGTATTTCAAGTGTCAGTGCATTTCTTGGATGGCATTGTACTGAGCTACAGTGTTGCATGTAACAAAAAATTTGACCTCAGGCACATATCAAAGCAAAGCTTTTCAAATATTTAAGAAAATACACTGCAATCCCTCTTAGCACATCTTCTGCCACAATGTTCTGCAATGGTCTGCATTTCTGTACTTTTAGGAAGGATAAATTACAGCTTTCAGCACGGCTGACTGCATTCCAAAAATACACCTAACAATGAGTGCTCTTGGTTTCAGCTGCTGGAGTAGGTTTTGATAAAGAAAATTTCTTGGTTTGCAGCCAAGTATGTAATGACTGATTGATGGGGCATTTCCTACTGCTGAGCTCTCTGAGTTCCACACCTGTGATTTTGCTATACTTTTATTTATTTTTCCTGTTTCATCATAAAAGACAATTTCAGGAGTATAAGGTAATTTCCGAAATTCTGGCATGTCCTTAAGTGTGTTAAAATCAGAAGCCTTAAAGGAAATTGTAACTTTGTTTTATGTATATACAACTCCATTTACCACACCAAAATATTTTTTCTTTTAATCTATTTGAGATGAAATCAGCCTTTTGCTTTTTTGCTTTACAACAGCATAGTGTATGTAAACAAGATAGCAGTTAAATGTGCACAAAAAGAAGGCATAAATTTATTCAAAATTCTTGAAGAGCTTTTGTCAGCTGTGAAACATCTCAAGGAGACAGACTATTCTTGTCTGATTGTAAGGAGATGATTACTACAAGTGTTTGGTCTGTGAACAGAAAACAACTGGATTTTTTTCATATTTATTAATAATTTATGCTGGGTTTTTTTAGGATAGTGGTTTAAGCTAGACCTATTTTTGGAGTGTTTGTTTTCCTGAACAATTTAATCTCTTTGAAAAAAAAATGTCCAGAATTTTTTGTATTATGTGCCCATTTTTTCAGGGATAGAACTATTTTTTGTATCTTTTTTTTTTTTTAAATGAGTGAAGATTTCTTAATGTAAATAGGCATAGTGTATATTTGGAAGCTATGATTCATTCTCTGTTGCACTTCTTTTTGCTAAATAATATTAATTCATGTTCAATATTCTTTCATAATTTTTTTAGAGTGGAGATACAGTGTTGATTGGGGCTGTTAGAGGTGGTCACGTTGAAATTGTGAGGGCCCTGCTCCATAAATATGCTGATATAGATATCAGAGGTCAGGTAAGTACAACAGTGTAAATGTTAAATTTGAATATGAAACAATTTTACTGTGTTCCTGAAAACAGAGCTTTAAAATTTGCTGTCTACTCTATAGGAAGCTCAAATTCCATCAAACAGTAAAAGGCATCATGTTGCTGTGCAGGTTTTAAGATATAAGACACGTGTAATGGTAATGGCTTGTTAAGCACAGTTGGTTCAGTTAATTTGTATAGTGGTTGAAAAGCAAAAGATGTAAACTGAATGTACTTCCATCTGCACTACTGAACAGATTTAAAATAATGACATACTTTAAAAGACACTTAATATAATTATTTTAATCATAATTTAAAATGTAATATCAATGAAATGTGAGGCACCCGAGATTATTGTCAGAGCAATTCTGTCACTGTGCTTGGTTGGTTCTTCTCTCCTTCACCTACTTTGTGTTGCTTTCTGTTAAACACTGTTGTCAGTGATTTCCAAGTTTTCTACCTACCCCTTCTTTCTTTTTTGTCCTTTGATTAAGGTTTTATTTTTACTCTGCTACTGGAAGCTGTCTTACTCAGCATGAAACTTGTTTTTATTGCTACATTCAACTTGCTTTCTTTTGCTTGAAGCTATTCAAATCACTCTGCTTTGTCAGCACACATGTTCTGCCAAGTTTGAACACAAAGCTAGTCACTGAGAGCTGCACAGGTTCAGTGCCTGCTCCTGCTGCAGAGCCTCTCTGAGGAGCCAACAGGTTTTTATTTTCAAGAAAAAGTAGCATTTGGATCTCTTCCTCTAACTGCCATTGGCAACTTGTGTGTCTCAGCTTCTTGCTGACATGGGTCTGAAAAATCTGAAGCTTTTCAACATCTTAATAGAACTGAGGCAATGCAGAAACTGCAAGAGGATGCAACCTCTCTGGTAGCAGGGAAGCTTGTGACTTCTGGCAGTGTGAGGTTGCCTGAATAGCAATTTGCAGTGGTTGTCTAGAGAATACTTTTGTGGCCTTAGAGGAGGCACAGCAGAAGTTGATACCATCAGAGGAAGATTCTGGCTCTGCACTTCAGATCATAGTTCAGGATGAGCAGTATCAAAATTGGAGGTGAGTGCTGCTTCCCTGCTGGGAGCAACTTCCCTGCTGTTTGGCATTGCAGCACCTGCCTGCCAGCCAGGCCTGTTCTGGGGAGATGTGTTGACTGCTCAAATTTGTGATGTTTCAGAAAGATTGCTGAGCCTTGTCCAGCCTTCCAGCAACGGTATTCCTTGCCAGTCATTCATTCATATGGGCACTAGCTGGTGGATACCTTCAGCAGATAAAACATGACTAAAAGGCCCTTGAGAGTGAGTGCTGGGGCAGGTGAGGGCTCAGGTGGTGTTTCCCTCAGCCTTTCTTGGAGGGTGAAAGACCCAGCTGGGAGCACCTGGCAGGCCTGTGCCTGGCTGTGTAGCTGATTTATAGCTCAGGCTGATGTGTTGGAAGCCAGCTCACTGAAGGGCAGAGAAGACAAAACCCAAATGATTGGAGAGGAAAGAAATCTTAGTGACCGGGCTTGTTAAACTGTTGAGAAAGGCTTTAAACTCAGTTTGCTGTGAAGCCCACGAGTGGAAGAGAAAGAGCTGCAAATGAAAGAAGCAAGCAAGGTAGAAGGCTGTAAGGGGCACTTTGAAATTCCTGCTTAAGAAGCAGATGTGTGTTCAGAGGCTTTTCTTAAATGTCTCTACACAAATGTGCATCAAACAGAGAGTCATGGTGCAGTCACGAGGCTACAAAAAGATTGCAGGTGTGAAGACTTTCTGGGATAGCACACATCACTGGGGGGAAAAAAAGATGACAGAAGCAGATTTGCAGCTATGAACCATCCCCCAGGTTTACTGATAAAATATCTGGCTGATCAGCATTCTGGTACTTTGTGTTGACTTTCTTGTCCATCTACTTTTACAGCTTTCCAGCTTGCATGACCTCTGAAAAAAGTTGGTTTATTTCATTAGGTAATTCCTGTGTTTGAGTTAGAACTGAATACTTACATGTAGTTTTGGAATCTTTCAAGACAGGTTGAGTCTGCTTGGATTGTTAAAGCTCTTAATATATTTCACAAAGGTTTTCAAAATAGATTTATATTCCCTAGCCAGATTTGCATCCTCCCCCCGAATGCTACTGTTGTGATTAGATTTGCTGACCTTTCCCTTTGCCTTGAGCTATTCTAAAAATAGCTGTATTAAATGCTATTTTCAATATATACTGGTTGTGCTTTAAATACAGTTTTTGAAATTAATCCATCTGAATGAAAATACTATTAATGTTTAATACTCCTTTTTTTTTTTTTTTAGGATAATAAAACTGCTTTATATTGGGCAGTTGAGAAGGGAAATGCTACAATGGTGAGGGATATCTTGCAATGCAACCCTGATACTGAGACATGTACCAAGGTAACAATTAGAATTTTAATTTAATTGCTTTTTTTAACATCTGTTCTTTTCTCAGCTCCTATGTATAATGTGAAGATCATATCAAATTCAGTTTTTGTGAAGTGTTGGTACCTTGAACACGGTTAAAAATATATTTTTTTTCTGAAATAAGGATTCTCAGCAATAGTAATGTTCCCTTTGTTGATAAATATGATTTATTATTAAATCCTTGATAACAGGGAACACGTGGATTCTTTATGTCAGCATCACTGATGTGACCAGCAATAAGGAGTAAAAAAGAGCAGGTGCTCCTGGAAACTGAGGAAAGAGGTTTCTGAGATTAGTAGCCAGGAGTTCAGGCATGTGCAGCAGTAAGGAAAAAAAAGAGGAAGTAGTTGGCACAGCATTGTAGTCTTCAAATATCTTGTATTATATCTGAATTTTGTCTTTCTCTATTTGACACTATTATTGACAGAAATGTATTTTGTTCTTTGATTCTAATCAATCTAGAAAACTGGGTCTGGGATACCTTTTTACAGAGGTGGTAAAGTGTTGCTACTTTCACATTAGCATATTTAATTAAAGTGATGTTAAACGTTTTGGATTTGTTACCCAATCACTATTTTTTTTGTGGTTTTGGATATACAGAGATCTTTATATCAGTCCTACTTTTCCATTTTAGGATGGAGAAACACCGCTTATAAAGGCAACCAAGATGAGAAATATTGAAATAGTAGAGCTTCTTCTGGATAAAGGAGCGAAGGTCTCTGCTGTAGACAAGGTAAAGAGTATTTGTTTACTTTAGTATATTTAATCATTTTAGTTTTGCAGCAGGATTTTGTGGAGAGCTGTCGAGGCTAATATGGAAAGAGAGCTTCCCATATGCTTAATAATTAAATAGACCATAATACTTAAACGCTTTGTCTCCCATATATTTAATAAATGAATAGATCAGAATACTTAAGTGTAAATTTGTTTCCACCATTAATATATTGTCAGGTTTTGTTTTGTTTTGTGTTAGGGTGCTCTTAGTAACTTGAAAAAAAAATCCAGGTGAGGAATAAAAATTTCACAGATAAAATTTCACTAATTCTTAATTCACTTGAAGAAGAGCATGGAAAATGGTTGTTATTTGTCACTAATGTTAGCTTTTGATTAATAGACATTAAAGGATGTCAAGGACAAATACAACTGGTTATTGCTGTCTCATTTTGCATTACCTACTTTGACTGCAAACCTTTTAAATACAGGAACATTTATTTGATACTGTTTTAATCTCTTACTATTATATTTAGGGCAAATAAGTAATAATGTTGATCTGATGCAATAAGAAAGCTTTTACTGGGAAGTTTTTTGGAGAAGTCTGAGCAGACATTGAAACAACTCTAACACGCACTATCTCTCGTTCCAAACAAGTCTCTGAGTTCACCAGTAGATATTTGTTTCTACATAAGACTACAGTTTTCATGAACTTCAGATATTAATATAAGCATTTAGGAAAGAAGGCAGTGTCTGAAGTTTAGCATTCTAAGAACTGCTTTTTCACANTACATAAGACTACAGTTTTCATGAGCTTCAGATACTAATATAAGCATTTAGGATTTTCACGTGTCTTCTCTGAAACATTTGTAATGCTTTGAGGGGAAAAATGCTTGCTGTAAGGCACTGATGCTTTTGAAAGTGTCTTAAGATTTATTTCAAGGAACTAATGCATCTGAAACAGTGTTGAACATATGGTCTGTCCATAATCTTAGGAATTCATGTTAGCTATTACTAGTTTTTCACTTAATGGCAGAAAGGAGATACTCCACTTCACATTGCTATCCGTGGAAGAAGCCGTAAACTTGCTGAATTACTCTTAAGAAATCCGAAAGATGGTCGATTGCTTTATAGACCCAACAAAACAGGAGAAACTCCTTACAATATTGACTGTAGCCACCAGAAGAGTATTTTAACACAGATATTTGGTGCCAGTAAGTATTTGTTTTTAATTGCTCATATATTGAGAATCCAGTTTATTCAATTATGTATTGAGAAGTGGCAACAGGTTTTTTAATGTTGCAACTAATGGGAAGGGTTACAAATAATCAGTTGACAAAAAACCTATCACTCTAAAAGCCTGACAAAGGTCAAATATACCTTTTATTTTGGCTTTAGATGTTGGAAACTATATGACTTCTGTTGATCACTTCATTTTCATTTGTGTCTTGCTTGTGTAGGAATTACTTTCTTTGACTTTCTGTGGTTTGGGATGTTGAGTTTTGTGGTAAGCTTTAATAGTTATGATAATTATGTATCATTTATGTGGATGATTTAAAATTCTTTTGGACAGGAATGTACAGATAATAACAGCTGTTATATGGGAGGAACATATATTCAAATATGGGTGAACATGTCATGACTTCATGTATGAAAATTGTCATCTTGAAGAACTTTCTTAAAGCAGTTGTATAGCACAGTATTTGTGTTGCAGGACACTTGTCTCCCACGGAATCTGATGGTGACATGCTGGGTTATGATCTGTACAGCAGTGCTCTGGCTGATATTCTGAGTGAACCAACCATGCAGCCACCCATCTGTGTAGGCTTGTATGCACAGTGGGGAAGTGGAAAATCTTTCCTGCTCAAGAAACTGGAAGGTAAAAACTTGATTTAGTCTTTTCTGTATTTCCAATCTGTCTATGAAAAGCATCACATGAGATTTACTAGTTTTTGTGAGAGTTGTTGGTCCATGTAATGTTGTATCTGGTCTCTGTTTCTATGATGAAAGGATTTAAATTTTACTGTGGTCAGTTCATCCATAGATTGCTTTGTTCATTTCTACAATGTCAAGACAGTCTTTAAGTGCTGCTGCCTATTGTGCTGTGAGTTTCCTGCAGCAGTGAATCTACTCTGTAGGTACTGCAGAAAGTCTGGCTGCCAAAATATGCCTTCCTGGGCCTGTTTGTGTGTCAGATTAGGTTCAGACCTCTTCTACTGTAGTATTTATTTATTGTGCATCCTATGTGTATTTTTCTTTTTAATGCTTAAGAACAATTTTCAGGCTATTAATATTTTATTCTCTGTAGCATATTTTCTTTGCATTTAGTTTTCTTCCCCTTTCTTCTTTCTTCCTTTGAGTTTTTTTAACTTTCTGAAATGACAGAGGAAGGCAAATCCAGTATATGAAGTGGGTAGATATTTTTCCTAGTGGAAATAGGCATCTGATTTAGTTTTAGCATTTTCTGATAAAGGGTGTTTTTCTGAGATGTTTCAATATAATTCAAAATACTTCTACCAGTCTTGGTGTTTATTACTTTCTGTGATTTCTGTTATTAGCCAAAATGGGATCTCTGCATTCTTTTTTTTTTTTTTTTTTCTTTTGCCTTATGTTCCATGTCATAAACCAAAAGCATGTGTATTTTGACTGGGACATTTATTGCTGATGAGGTATTACACTTCTAAAATACTTTCTCAGTGTTTTGTTCCTGTTTTCATTCTGGATTGTGTATCTATTATTTCTTATTCTGTAGAACCTAAATAAGTTCTTTCAGGAATTCTTGTTTTAGTAAATAAGAATCAACAAACAGAAATAATAATACAGCCTTCACATTTTACTGTTTTATCTGACTATTTGAAGAACACTGTCCATGTCTCAGTGATTGAGATTATGGGTGTTGGGTGGAGTTTTTTGACAAAAATGGTGGATTTATTTTTTTTTGTATCATAAAATATGTTTTACACTTTGGAAGGAGGATAGGAGATGGCATGATTTTTCATATGCTTTCAAAAGTAGAAAATCTTCAGCAAAGAGTGTGAGTATTGTGTATTTAAATGTTTTCATTCGTTGCATGGATGAAAACTGAGAGTTTTGCACTAATGTTTGAAGAAGAATTCAAGCATCATCTTTTTTTGCATCCATAATTGGGATAAGTTATACAGTCTGCTGAAAAAGTTTTTCTTTTCAAAAATGATCTGTTCTTGAGTGACTTCGCATACTAACTGGTCTTTGTTTTTTTGTTTTAGATGAAATGAAGACTTTTGCAGGACAGCAGATTGAACCTCTGTTTCAGTTCTCCTGGCTTATTGTATTCCTCACACTTTTGCTGTGTGGAGGTTTGGGTTTATTGCTTGCTTTCACAGTGGACGCAAAGCTTGGTATAGCAGTGTCACTCAGCTTATTAGCTGTTCTCTACATTTTCTTTAGTAAGTCTTATATAGAATTTGTGAAGGTTTTTATCTATTTTTGGAATTCAGTATTGCTTTGTAGATATGCTTTGCTGTTCAGAAAAAGTACTAAATGATTTTGTAGACAATAAGACCCCTTTTGACTTTCCTTGTATTTTGTGTGTAATTTGTGAGAGGGCATTCTTGAAAACAAGAATTTCATTAATTTCATTGTGTTACTCTTACCATTCTCATTTTTGGCCAAACTGCAAAAAGTTAATGAACTTTTTTTACGGAACTCCACGCGTTATCTGTTGAAAGAATCATGAACAGATAAATTTAATTTGTGAATGTTGACTAAAATAAAACCATAACACCTTTCTAATTTTTAATATTTTAGCTGTAATTTACTTTGGTGGCCGGAGAGAAGGGGAGAGATGGAACTGGGCCTGGGTGTTAAGTACAAGGTTGGCAAGACATGTTGGATATTTAGAGTTGCTTCTCAAACTCATGTTTGTGAACCCACCAGAATTACCAGAACAAACCACTAAAGCTTTGCCTGTCAGGTTCGTTATTTCATTTATTTACTCCTGAATGAATCACTCAGGCTCACTCTGATACTTCTCAAACTGTACATGTTTAATGTCATACAAAAAGTTGTTGAGATTCCTGTTTGAAGAACTGTAGCCCTAGAAGATCATGTAGTTAAACTTTTCAGTGTGAAGAAGAGTTTTTCTTGAAAACACTGCTATCTTCCAAAGCTGGTGAAAGTCAGTGCTTTTTAGATTTAGGAGATTTGGCTATTGTACTAATAAAATTGTATTTGGCTATTGTACTAATAAAATTTCATACCAGACAAAATAAGAATTTTCTGGTATAGCTTATTGTGTATTATGTACGTTTAATGCTTGTTTCACTGATTACTTCTGTTAAGGTTTGGGGGGTTTTCCTCGCTGTGAGTAGAGCATCAGACTGCTCAAAGCTTCTGGTTTACCTGAAAGCAAGAAAATTTATGCTGTGTGTTTTAAAATTTCATTTACTTCTATTGCTTAAAGACTTCTATTTTAGCCTCATGGTGCTTTTATGTGATCTGGTGTTTCTGTAATTTTTTTAATCCTCTATAAATATTTAAAAATAGATCAGAATGCAGTTTTAAAAATACTTCTCAATATTATGTTTTGGCATCATAAAGATATTTTCATGTTTTTACTGTCATCTGAGGTACTATTAGTGATGTGACCATTATCTTTCTAAGAAATCAAGTTTTAGAATAGGAAGTGGGGCAAAGAAGAGGTTGATAAATGGAGAAGTAGTTAAATTCCATGTAGATTTTAAAAAAAATTAAATATTTCAGTGTTTTACATTTTGTACCACTTAAAAAAACTTTTAACTACAGAGATGCAGCAAGACTTTTCTTTTAATTGCCAGAAAATATTGAAAGCTTTTTGAAGTATACGAAATAAATGGTTTTTTCTCTTTCAGATTTTTGTTTACGGACTACAATAGACTGTCCAGTGTAGGTGGAGAGACTTCACTGGCTGAGATGATTGCCACCCTCTCTGATGCATGTGAAAGGGAATTTGGTTTCCTAGCAACAAGGCTATTTCGAGTTTTCAAGACAGAAGATACACAAGGTTTTTTTTTTTTAACCTGAATGACATTTCCGATTATTCCATTTCGGTTCGGTGTTACCAGCGCTTCTGGTTTTTGCATTATGAGCTCTTTTTAGAAATTGTTGTAGCCATGCAGAAATTCATAGAGAAGGGGAAATTCTTTGTATTGTTTGGAAGAGAAAAGAATGCCCCATTTTATTTGCTAACCTTGATTTTACTAATATAATAAAGGAATTTCTCCCATGAAGTATAGTTTCAGAAATGTCAGTGGAAATGTATATTTACATTACATCCTTATAGATGCAGCATATTTGCATACCAATTAAGTCATTGTGTCTGAGTCAGATAAAGGCAAATGTATGTTTTTGTGTATTGCTAAGAGAGGTTTGTTTAGTTTATTAGATTTTAATTTAGAGCTTTTATGAGTGACCACTACTTATAAATAATAAATAAATAAATAAATAATGTAAATAATAAATGTGTAGAACTTATTGGTCCAAAGCTATAAATTGCTGTCATTGTTGCTAGTAAAAAGGGATGAAATGCACCTACTTGGTCCAAACAGAACAAACTCTTTTATTCTGTTTCATCTGTAGATTTTAAGAAAAATCAATATGCAGAGAAGTGTATGATATCATGAAGAAAGAGTTCTTGAGCTTAACTGTCAATTAATTGAGCACTTATTTGTCCTTTAAGTTTAGTGTGTGTCAGTTACTTCTCATTTCTTTTTGTCCAGAAATTGAGCAATCTGTCACCTCTCACAAAATGAAGTATTTAGACTCTTTGGTCCTGCAGAGGCTGGAAAAAACATCCTATGTTTGCTGTGTTCAGCTGTGTGCTGAACAAAACTTACTCTTCATTGTTCTTTTTCACATTCACTAAGTGTTCTTTATGAAAGGGATGTGTGGACTTTTCCACCCTTTTTTCCCATATTAGCTTCTGCAGTTCCTCTCCTTAACCTCAGTGAAACAGCTTTCATGATGCTGTAATTTCTCCTGAACTTGTCTCTTGGGAATGTCATTGTAGTGCTGGCTTCTTGTGATTATTTGCAGTAATCATCTCTTCCCTTTCATTTGTAATCTTACATTCTCTTGTATTCCTTGGCTCTGTTGCTGTCCTATGCTCTTACTATCTGATTGATTTTTTTTTTTTTTTTAATTTATCTATTTGATGATTTTGCACATTCTCTCCTTTTCTCCAGTTGTTTAAAGGTCCAGGGTAGTAGGTTTATTATCTCTAGATGATCACAGAAATTCCATAGAGGTTTATTTTTAGCATTCTGTGTCTTTTTTGTTCTGTCTGTTAACTTGCAGACAAGTGTCTTTCAGTTGTCATTTCATTGTTCATGATTCTTAAGTGTCTCTCTAATCCAATTCTATCTCTTTCTAGTAGGAGGATGCTTGCATTTCTACTTGTGTCTAGAACTGAATCTAATTGTATATGAGCTGTTACCCTTCATTTCTTGCCCCTCACTTCTGTCATTATGCATTTCTGTTGCTTTGTCCTGCAGCACAATCCTATGAGTCACATATGTCAGCAATGTGAAAAACCTTTGCAGCTCATATCTCAGTGTAGAGAATATTATGGGCCACGTATAAACCTTGGGTATTCTTTCTACTTAGCATATTTAAAATTTGATTTTTTCCCCTCCAGTTCAAATATTGATTTTTAGCTGTCATAATTTTGCTTCAGATCATTGCTGTTCTGTTCTTGTTATCAACAAATGTGTTCAGAAGATAGCAATCTTCTAGATGTACACCACTGGATGTGTACAGGTCCTAAAGTGAGAGACTGCTGCTTTGGAAAATGCTGTTTCTTTTGTCACTGATTTCAATGTGCTAAGCTCCAACCACAGTATTTGTTTCTTTCTTATCAGTCCACTTGAATTCAGGAGCTCTGTACTCCCTTCTGGGGCCCCTGTGATCTGTCCAAACCATATTTGCTGCAGTTCTCCCATTTGTGTGTGTTTTAGCACGCAAGAAAGGATGGTCTCAGGTTGCAGCTTGCAATTTTGGTTTAGTTCTTCAGTGGTACCATTACTATTAGATTGTGTAAGTACCAGGTTCCAGTTTTAAACTGAATAGTTCCTATACTGTTTTCCAACAATTTATTTACATAAATACACTTTACAAAGAGATGCCACAGAACAGGTGATAGCACTGATACAAAATTGTTGTTTCCATCCAGTGTGAATTTCTGGAAATGATGGAAATTAACTGAACATTCAAGGAATATCTCTGCTTCCTAATTTCCAAGAATTTTGGCAAATAATAGATAATTTTTTCCCATTGGTTTATGACTAGGTGGTAACACTGCAGTAAACTTGTGTGTCAGTTAGTGTTTTATGAGAAGTATGCAAGTTAATAGATTTTGCACTCACCTGTTATTGCATTGTACATTAATTCTAACAGCAATACTTGTTTCCTAGGTAAAAAGAAATGGAAGAAAACCTGCTGCCTCCCATCCTTTGTGATTTTCCTGTTCATCTTGTCTTGCGTTGTTTCTGCGATTGCCCTGTTGGCGATTTTTAATGTGGAATCAGCCAACATGACAGTGAATGTTATTCTCATAACAGTGACCTGTATTGTTGGTTTGGCCTTTTTCTTGAATTGCCGCACGTGGTGGCAGGTGATGGATTCCGTTTTGAATTCTCAGAGAAAACGCCTTCACAATGCTGCCTCCAAGCTGCACAAGTTGAAAAGCGAGGGGTTCATGAAGGTGAGCATTTATATGAATTGGCCCTTAAAAGGAGTGAAACAAACCCCCAAACATGGAACATTGTTAAGTTGGGGCACCATTAATGTAATCAGGCCATGTCTCACAACAGGAGAATGAGACTTGGTGAGTTTTTACTGAAGGGAACACTTCTGTGCCAGTGGTAATTGTACTTAGTGTATGAGATCTGTCTGCTTAATCATAAATGCTAAATTTGGGTGTTCAGTTTTCTGATTTTATTTTTGCTGGGAAGAAAGTACTTGGAAAACAATTCTCAATTACCAGTATTTAGTAAAAGCTTATGTTGGATTTTAAGATCAGAAAGTATAACTTTGAGAATCTTCTAAAGGTGAAAAAACAAGCCTAACTTTGTCTGTCTGCAAGACCTCTTTTGCTAAGAAAAGGATTGTAGCACTGCAAGAACATTCCAAAACATATTTAATGAAAGATGATAGAAAATACTATTGTTTTGCTGGCCTGTATCTATAAACTGATAAATATACCCTCAGGCTGTCATCAGATATCCTATATGCTTCTATTTGAAAATAAAATGTAGCATCATGATTGTTACCTTGTAGATTACAGCCAATATATTGTATAAAAATCTGTTGTACAAATATTTTGTATAGAATCGTAGAATAGTTTGAGTTGAAAGGGATCTTTTTCAGCCAGTCCAATCTCCCTGCGATGAGTAGGGATGTTTTCAATTACATCAAGCTGCTCAGAGCCCAGTCCAGCCTGACCTTGAATGTTTCCAAGGATGGGCATCCACAAGTTCTCTGGGCAATCTGTACCAGTGTTTAACACCCTCATTTTAAACAAACTTCTTTCTTATATCTAATCTAAATTGACTGTCCTTCAGTTTTTAAAACCATTCCTCCTTCTCTTGCAAAAGGCCCTGCTAAAAAGTTTGTCCTCATGTTACTTATAGGCCTCTTTAGCAACTGGAAAGCCACAATAAGTATCTCCCCAGAATTTTATCTTCTCCAGGCTGAATAATCCCAATTCTCTCAGCCTTTCATCACAGCAGAGGTGCTTTATCCCTCTGATAGTCTTTGTGGCCTCCTCTGTACTTGCTCCAATACATTGGTGTCATTCCTGTGCTGAGGTGTGCAGAGCTGGATACAGCACTGCAGTTGGGGTCTCACCAGAGCAGAGCAGAGGGGCAGAATCCCCTCTCTCACCTGCTGCCCACGCTGCTTTGGGTGCAGCCCAGGACATGTTTGGGCTAGGTCATGTCCAGCCTCTCACCCACCAACACCCCCAAGTCCTTCTTGGCAGGACTGCTGTGGATCTGTTCATCCCCCAGCCTGGATTGATACCACGAATTCAGTACACAGGTGCAGGGCCTCACACTTGGCCTTGTTGAACCTCATGAACCCACTTCTTGAGCTTGTCCAGGTCCCTCTGGATGGCATCCCATCCCTCACGTGTGTCAACCAGACCACTCAGCTTGGTGTCATCTGCAAACTTGCTGAGGATGCACTCAATCCCTTCATTCGTGTCATTAATGCAGATATTTATTAAATAACACTGGTCCCAATATGACCCTCTGAGGGACACCACTTGTCGCTGATGTCCATCAGGACTCTGAGCCATTGACCCTTTGTTATTTTTTGCATCTCTTAACAAGTGCAACTCCAGCTGTGCCTTGGCATTCCTCACCACACCACTTCACAACCAGACTGTGTCCCTGTACTCTTCGTAGCATACCTGTGCTTGCTTCCATTGCCTGTGCATTTACTTCTTGGTCTTTGGTTTGACCAGCAGGTCTCTGTGCAGTGTAGCCAGCTTTTAGTCTTCCTTGCCAATTTTCTTGTACCCGGGGATTGCAAGCTTTTTAGCTCCATGGAGAGCATCCTTAAAAGATCTGCCAGCTTTGTTGTTCCTGAGGGCAGTTTTTCAGGGGGTCCTGTTGACTATCTCTTTGAAGAGCTAAAAGTTCTCTTTCCTAAAACTCAGTTTCTCCTTACCTGACCCATATCCCCTGCAAACTCCACCAGTGTATGGTCACTGCAGCCCAGGCTGCCTCCAATCTTGACATCCCCAATTAGCTCACTCATGTTAGTGGCCATCAGGTCCAGTGTTGCGTCCCTTCTGGTAGGGCTTGTCTGTTACATAGCTGAAGAAGTTATCCTCCATGCATTCCAACCATCCCCTGGATTGCTGGCAGCTCATGAGACTACATTTCCAGTTGGGGTCATCTAAGTTCCCCAGGAGGATGAGAGCCCATGAGCACGATGCTTTCTGTAGCTGGGACACAAAGGCTTTGTCAATAGGCTCCCCTTGATCATGCCTGTTATAGACATAAACCCCAAGATGTCATTTATTGGTCTGGTCCTTGATTTTTACGCACTGACTCAACCAATTTGTGGCTGCTTCTCAGAGGCATCTTTTTATGATCTCTCCATCTCTTGAGGTAGAGGGCAACCCTTCCTTGCCTCCTTCCTCTCCTGTCCCTTTTGAACAGCCTGTAGTCATCAATAGTTGCACTCCAGTTGTAGGATTCATCCACCAAGTTTCTGGAATGGCAGCTAGGTCATGGCTTTGTAGCAGCACGGTGGCTTCCAGTTCCTCCCGTTAGTTGCCCACGCTGTGTGCACTGGGTAGAGGCACCTCAGCTGGGCTGTCAGCCGTGTCACCTTCTTAGAGGAACACCCTTTTTTAGTTCCTTTGAAGTATTTCAGTGGTGTTTCCTTGTTGGCTTCTGTTACCTCAGGAGCCCCTGGCTGATCTCCCTAAGACTTCAAGTGTGCTTCAGTGTGGCCAACACATCTCAGAGCCACCAGCTGAGGGCCCTCAGTAGCACTGCATCACTCTAACCTTGGTGTGTCATCCCACAGCTTGTTATGGGCAAGCCTGATATTATCCCCCTCCCCTGTCAAGACTTGTTTAAAGCTCTGTCAATTAACCCTGCTGGCTCCTGGTCAAAGGCTCTCTTTGCCCTTTTAGAAAGGTGAATCCCTTCTGGTGCCAGCATGCCTGGTGCTGTGTTTTTTAGCACAGAAGACCTGATTGTGCCTTGGTATTGTGTTTCTTGACAGTTATTTGTTGAGTGATATTTATCCGACATAACTTCAGCCTTTTAAGAGTTAGGTTCACCCTTTGCCATCAAAGGAGAGAAGTAGGTATTTCAGGAGAGTTGTTCATCTGATTTATGTCATCTTATTGTGCACATTCTAATGAATCTAGTGGTTAAGAGATCAGATTTTAATGTCTACCTGTTAGCTGCTGGAATTAGGGCAGGCCGATTCCACCTTTGTTTCTATGTTATGGATGGTTGTTACATGTGTAACAATGTTGAAAAGCTTAACCAATCTTCAGACTTTGTATCTTGAATAGCAATGACTGAGCATTAGAGTAAAAGCATAATGTGTTTGGCTGGAAGGCAGATAGAAAGTTTTGCTGTACATTTTATGCAAGGCAATTTTTGAGAACTAGCTGAAGCTACAGATGCTCTTTTATTTACTTCTGAAATAATGTTTTGCTGTGCATAAATATTATTTTCTTAAATAACATTATAATGGAATTTAAATAAGGATAGTTTGTTATATAAAAGCAGAATATGTGTTTCTGCTATACATTTTTGTTCAAATAGGAAATTAATATGTTGGAAGTGACATTTTAGGACTTTTTGCTTTGAGTATTTATAAGTTTATTCTTGTAATCTTACTGAAGTATTTTTGGGACAAATAGCAATCTGCAAAAGGAAGTATATGTATTTTTATCAGTTTTAAGTAGTATAGAGATGTCTTTTTCTTCTTTTTTTTTCATTTTTATAGGTTTTGAAATGTGAAGTGGAACTGATGGCAAAAATGGCAAAAACCATTGACAGCTTCACTCAGAATCAGACAAGGCTTGTTGTAATTATTGATGGATTGGATGCTTGTGAACAGGACAAGGTTTTACAGATGCTTGATACTGTGAGTTGGATCGTTTTATAAAAACCTCTGGATTATGTGCATGATCTGTTCCATAGATGAACTCAGATACACAGTTATTGTGTGTTTTATGTAGAAAGAAGGCCATGTTGTAGTAATTAATGTTTGTGTACATTGGCATAAGTATAATGCTAAGAGTGATGAGTTTTAAAAGTTGAAAATTAAATTAAATGTTTTGAAAAAGTTTGGAATAGTTAAATATAGACTATGGAAAATAATTATTCTGTTCAAACAAAATGTTTGGAGAGTTTTTCTTATTTACTTTTCAAGTACTTTAGATGAAAAATATTTAAATGCTAAATATTTGGGGGGGGTGCTGCATGATATATCCTTGGTGATGACTTCCACTGTAAATTCTGCTGTTAAATTGTGGAGTGTGCTTATTTCTAACTGTGGATAAGTTCCTAATGTTGGATATCTCATATGGAAGAAGCTGACATCTCTATGCATCTCTTGGCCTCTCAGGTTTATTCCTTGAACAGAACGAAACGAAAATGTTGAGTCAAATGTTCAAATGATCTGCAGCTACAGTTGTTACAAACAAGGTGTACTGTTTACTTTTTTACAGGTGCGAGTCTTGTTTTCAAAAGGCCCGTTCATTGCCATTTTTGCAAGTGACCCACACATTATTATAAAGGCAATTAACCAGAATCTCAACAGTGTTCTACGTGATTCAAACATAAATGGCCACGATTACATGCGAAATATTGTCCATTTGCCTGTTTTTCTGAACAGCCGAGGGCTTAGTAATGCAAAAAAACTGATGGTAGCTTCAACAACCAATGGGGATATTCCTTATGCAGATAATGCAGGTAAGGTTATGCAGGAGGGTGATATGAGCATTACTAAACCAATGATCCAAAATATGGGTTTTGGAAGAAACTGTTTAAATAATTGACAGAACATTAGTATTATATTTATGGGTCAGTCAAATGTATATGACTGAAGAAAATGCCTACCTCTGTTTTCCTTTCCATAGGATTCCATGAAGAGGTTGACAGGAGAGTTTCTCAGAACAGTCTTGGAGACATGACCAAGCTTGGTAGCAAAACTGCTCTCAACAGGCGGGTAAGAAAGATTTTTAGTCTAAATAGAGATACTGGTAAAACTTTTTTTTCTTTTCTGTTTTTGTTTCTTTCACATTTTCGGTAATATCAACTTTGAATACTTATCAAGCCATTCTTATGAAATTTTTATAAATGATCCATGTAGGAAAAGTACATTCTTAAATCAGTAGACTGATGCTCTGTCAGAGAGGTTTGCTTGCTCACCAGAGTATTCCTTTCCACAAAAAATTAAATACAGCTCTCTGTGAATGCTGAGATGATAGCAGATCTAGTAGATGCTATGGTCTGTGTATGTGTGTATATTTCGGAATTTTTTTTGTGTAAGCCTGGTATCGCTTTGTAGCAGGATGTTGCAACAAGGGGCAGTAATTGAGTAAATCAAGGAATTTCAAGTATTAAGTACTAGACTTGTACTGCAACGTCTACCACATTTTTTTCCTACTTTCTGATCTATTATTCCATCTTTACATAAAATCACAAAGCGGTTGAAGAAAAGGTATCTAGAAAGTTGTGAAAAGTGACACAAAGTCTGAGGATTCTGAGGTTTTTGAGCTGACACAGGTAGAGACTTTGGGAGTTTTGTAGCAGAGGAACCTGATGGTGACTTTAGTTTTTACATGTCATTAATAAATGGATGGTATTAACTCTTTGGAGAGACAGTAGGAAGCAATGATGGAAATGCTGAAAGTAGTAGCCTTTTTACAAATTATTTTGCTGTGTCATTCTATTTTTCCCTCTCAGAATTGAGGTGGAAGTAAAATGTGTAACTCTTACCACTTCTTGTCTTCTATGGAAATAATGTTCGGCTGTTACACAGCTAAATCGGAATTAAATTCTTGTATGTTTCATATTTCCTGTTAGCATCACAGACTTATTCACAAAGTCTGTAACTTTATAATCAAGTAAAACTGGAGTATTTGAAATACATGAAAGCATTTGATACTAATCAGTATTCCTTGGGTTTTTGTATCATTATCAGGATACTTACCGAAGACGCCAGATGCAGAGAACCATTACCCGCCAAATGTCTTTTGATTTGACCAAGCTGTTGGTTACAGAGGATTGGTTCAGTGATATCAGCCCTCAGACCATGAGGAGGTTGCTAAATATTGTTTCAGTGACGGGTAAGCATGACATGGTCATGTGCAGTAAAAACAGTTTTGGCTGCTCGTAGTTACACTCAGACTTTTTAGTGTGTAAGCTAAATCTTTCTGAAGCAAACTCTTCTAGAATGTAAGAAAAAGTTATGGACCATTCTACATAGAATCTGAAAGATGCATATTTGTTGTTTCATTGACTTCAGTTGGGGGGCAAATGATTCTAATCTACATTTTTAGGAAATCTTGTATTTATTGTTTCGTTTTGAAATGGGATAAGAAATTTTTTTTTTTTTTTTCAATTTTCTAGTACTGTAATGTGAACAAAGATTGTAGTGGTGACATCTGAAAAGATGAGATGTGAGGGGAAAACCAGGTATATATCCTGTTCATTTTTGCTATGAATATTTGGAGTCCTTGTTCCCTAAATGATTGTGTGGGGCTGATGAAAGCATTTTCTGACCTGTTTGTCTTCAGCAAAACACAGTCAAGACATTGATATCTCCAGGGTTTAAAAACTGGAAATAACTGGAAAAGGGCTTATGGAGGTTTACTAAATTCATGTTTAATGTAGGAAGTGAAAGGGGAGTGATTATTTACTGTCTTTTTTGTTACAGACACTGAAGGCATTGGGTAGCCCTACAGCTAACTGGTTCAAAACAAATAAATTGTGTTGCTTTTCACACTGTATATAGTTAAGAGCATAAATCTGCAACAGACCTCAAATTCTGAGCTAATCTTTTAAATAAGTGTGCTGTCTCTTAGCTTGTCACTGCAATTTGTAGCATGTAACCTGTCTTTTTTTGACAAATTATGGAAAGTTACGAAAGTATAACAAAGTCACAAACTGTTAGTTATAAAATTAACCTAAGAAAAAGATCTTGCAAGAACACTTTCAGTGTAGTACAATCTGTGGTTAGACATGATGATTTCATGAACAGCTTTGTGAGCCTTCAGGCTGTAGGTTAAGTGTCATTATAGATATTAATAAAGGAATTATAGAAAAATTGTTGAAACTTCAAATGCATAAATTGTAGCATTAACTTTTTCTAGTTTTTTTGAAATAACTATATTTGTAATTTATACCTTGCCTTATTAACTTAAAACAGTCTATTTTATAGCTTTGAGTTTTACTATTATTGGCTACTGAAGTTGGCAGTTGTATGCTTAACTTGTTTTGGCCACATTTCATATGCCAATGCATAGAAAAATCTATCAAAGTATTAGCATGAAATTCTGTGTTTAGATGGAGAAATTAATGCTGTGTGAAATCCTTTATTGAATTTTGTTGAAGTAAGTTAAGATTCACGAGGAGCAGGATGATAGTAATTAGTGTTTAACCTGGGGCTGAAGTTGACAGTTTTGGAGAGTCTCATATTTTGACCAGTATTTGCAAGGATTTTTATTAGATTGTAAAATGATATTTGTATATGCAACTTGCGATGATTTTGAGTTCACCGAGCTAAAAATATAATAGCAGGAAGTTCACAGATCAGACCAAAGGACTTGATAACAAAGTAACATAGCTGTTACTTGGAGGGGAAAATAGGTATCTTTCAAAAGGGAGAAAAAATCCTCTCTGTTTTCTTCTTCTTTGTTCTATTAGGTCGTCTATTGAGAGCTAATCAGATCACATTCAATTGGGACAGGCTGGCAAGTTGGATCAATCTCACAGAGCAGTGGCCATATAGAACATCATGGCTCATCCTGCATCTTGAAGAGACCGAAGGTGTTCCGGATCACCTGACTTTAAAAACCATCTATGAGAGGTAGTCATTATTCTGGTAATGGTGTGCACTTCCAGTGATCTAAGTAGTGATCATTATTAATGATCATTAGAATAACATGGCTTTCAAACATCTCTGAGGTTTTAATCTAAAATTCCCACAATCTTACCCTCTTCTGCTAACTTTTGAAAACTTCTGATTGTCATTGCTATTTGATGCACCATGTCTGAATGAGTGCTTTGTATTTAAACCAAAGAGAACTATACAGGAATTCTTTCACAGGCAGCTGGCTATACTTTTGTCTCTTGATATCATTTTCATCTTTACCTTGGCCAAGCTACAAGTTGGGTATTTTTCTCACTTCTTTGTTAATCTGGAATAAGCCCTGCAGAAACTGTCCTTACTGGTAAAAATCTCTGAAGGTTTTGTGCTTAGCAGGTGTGCTATGGCAATGCCACATGCTGCAGTTAAGGGATGTGAAAAAGAGGCATGACTTTCTCCATTTCTGCTACAAATTGCTGTCCAACAGAGCTGTCTAGGTATTGCTACTGAAAACAAATTGCCTCGTGTTGCCAGTGAACATTTCTCTCCAGAACCCTCTGCTTATCAGAAAGGATTTATGGATTGTGACCTGATGACAGTGGGAGGAATGGAAGAGAGGGGATGTGACTGAGAGTGGGGCCTATAGAAGAAAAGCAGAATCTGAGAATCAAAGTCAGGGAGAAGAATGAAAGGTTTGACTTGGATAAAATATAATTGAGATCAGATGAAAAGAACAGCTGAGGTAAAGAGAGAAGATTGTGACTGGTTGAACAAGTTACCAGAAAATCTAGACTTTGCAGGGTCCAGGGAAATGAATTTGAAGAGAAAATCTTGCAAGTGTGCCCTGCTCTGAAAGTCAAGGAATAGGAGATGAACTGTGTGAGGGTCTGGGGTGGGCTGAGAATGATTGAAGTGTTGAGACTGGAATTAGGATTGATTGGGAAAGATGATTGAATGAGTTGTATTAGGAAAGAAAAGTTGAAGTGCAGTTAAGATCTGAACACAGAAATCTCGGAAGTTGAATGGTCAAGGGTAGATTGGGCATGATGAGTCTGAGGACTGAAGACAGATGAAGAGGGTAAGTAGTAGACTGAAGTGGTTTCAAGTTGAAAGATTGTTTTAGAAATATCAGACTTCACAGGTAAATTAAGTGCCTGATTAGAAAACACTTTCCTCTAGAATATGGACCCAGTTTCTGGGGTTTGCATTTCCTCTGTGAGTGTAATATACCTGTGGATTCAAAGGTAAAGCACTGGGAACCCATCTTTCCATTGTGGATTCACATGACTAGTGTAACAAATATTTGTGATCAGCTAAGTACAGTAATTCAGAATCATCAGGAATTCCCTTTCCTGACAGGCTTTTCATTCCAACTTCTCTTTATTTAGATTTGCTGTCTTAACATGTTTCACAATTTTATATTTTCAGTATTTATCCAACAAACTCATTACAGTTTTCTTATTATTGGCAACTACAGTAATAAATCACTTTGGGGTGATGGAAGTCCAAAACTGTCTTCAAGACATAACAATGTATGTCTTCTGATAAACCAGAGGAGATCTTAGAGACCTGATTTATTCTCATAAATGGGTGCTAGTAATTCCAGTATTAACTGATGTTAAATCTGTAGTAAACCAACACGAATAAAAGGAAAGGACGTTCACAATTGAATGTGAATAACTTCATTTGGGTTCTGGATTGTTTGTTGTTAGTACAAACACTTGAGCTGTTGATGCTCAGTGCCAGCTGGAGCGTGTCATGTTTTATTAGTTAAGGTGTGGAAGAGATTCATGACTGCTGCTATGTTGTTGTAGCTCTTGCTATGCAGGTTGTTTGGAAGTGATACAGCCACTTGAGTAGACTGCTGCTTCATAACTGACAATTACAAGCATATAGGTAACCTTTTAGTGTATAAATCTAAAGTACATAATGTGAAGAAACAGTGAAGAACCCTGTACCATGTATTGGAAAAGGGAAGGTGATCATCATCTTTTAAGGAGAGCTGTTTGTAATCTATCTGCAATGCCAGACAAACAAGGAAAAGGAAAATAAGACCAATATTCAGGATTTTCTCTTTAGCAAAAAGTACCAACAGGATTATTTGATATGAAAATGATAAAGCTTAAAGACTTCATTTCTTTAGCTTCTTAACAATTAAAAAAAAAAAAGTTTTCTGACAATAATGTTGCTGCGTGCTCAGAAAGAAAATTTGTCTCTAAGCCCCCTTCTGTTGAACCTATGTAAGGAACTAAATATATGATTCTCCTGAAGTATTGACAAAGCTGAGGTCTCATCTGTCTGGTGATTTGGGTGATCATCTTTACCATATGCTGAATATGAAAAGGTCTGTGGACTCTTCTCTGGGATTATATAGAGCTCTAAAATTCTGTTTTATCCAAAGTAATCCTTTCTGTGTCATTGCTATTCTTTTTATCTACAACTATTTAAAGGAACTTGGCTTAAATATCTGTTTCAGTATCATTTCAAAGTTAGTTCCTCTTTTGAAACTTCAGATTCTGAGTTTTATTACTTTATAGAGCAGCTTTTCCATTTGGAGTCTCGTAAATAGATACCAGATTTTTATAATTATGTAGCTTGTTCCTGTACTGAGTTTGTGTTACTTCTTCTCTGCTTTTTATCCTTCAAGGGTTTTTTTTTTTAATATTTTGATATTTTAGAGCAGAATCAAGCATATAGTTTTCCTAGGATTGAATAGTTTGTGTCAAACTACTTATTGTGACACTGCAAAGCCTTAGGGTTGCTGCTTGGACATCTCGCTTGGATGAAAGGAATCTTGTAGGTTCTATGTTAAACGTAAGAGTTTCACACTTGATCACATTCTCTGTGTCAGGAGAATGCTTTGATATTACAGGTGCTTTTTCAAGTTTTAAAGTATGTGTGAAAAAGAATCACCAGGTTTCCCCTTCAGTGAGAACTCGCCATTGCCTTCCTCTGCGCTGCTGACGGTGCAGGGCAGAGGTCACCACACTGCGCTGATCTGTGGCAGCTCCCTTCGGCGGGAGAGGTGATCGCTGTGCGCACTGAGGGTGTGACGGGCGAGGGCACTTAACCCCGTGTTGCCCTACAGCCGTGTCGCCGAGGCGAGCTGTCCCCAGCCGTGTCGCCGAGGCTGTCCCGGCCGTGTCGCCGCAGGGATGGTGCAGCGCGGCGCGGTGCCGGCAGGCGGCGCTCCCTGCTCGGCACTGGCCGCGGCGCCGTCGCTCGGTGTTTCCCAGAGAAAGCGGCACTTTCACAGCGTGCATACAATGCAAGAAGATGAAAAGAATCGGGTAGTCAAGCACTAAGAAGCAAAAGAAAAAATAGAGTCTTTAGTTAATTCCCCTCTATGCGTGCAGAACGAGATACGATTTCCATGATTATATGCTGTTTTGCCCCCGTGAGATTCCCATCTTGTAATGTCCAGAATTTAATTTTGCAAACTGTAGTAAAGGAGAGGGCCATTTTCTGTCACATTGCAGTGCTATCTGTTGGAGTTGAAAAGAATGCAGTAAATAAACTAAGACAACTGAAAACTGCTCCATAACTGTTTGTCAGAGTTTGCAGAATGCTGGACTAGTCACCTCTATAGTACCTTTCACTTGGATAGTATTTGTGCCTCAGTGGGGAGGTGGTGTACAGCTTATGGTTCTGTAGGCTGATATTGCTAAGTACTCAGTGTTCAGAGCTATATCTGGAGCTACTGGGAGCTCTGCTTTCAGTTGGTGGAATATTCTGAAAAAAATGGGTATCTCAATTTGGGAACTAAATAAGTATACCTATATCTCTGTGCTTCAGTTTGTCATTAAAAATAAAGCTATTCTTATTGTGAGGGCTTGTTGGGGAAAGTAAATACGTCTTTTTCTATAGCTACTGTGAAGAATATTGAAGACTATATTGATGAGTATGAAACCAGGCCTGTCAGGAGTAGTGTATCTTTCCTGTATCATATTATGCAGAGATGAAAAATGTACTGAGTATTATATTGGGAGCTTTCTTCCAGGGTCTATAGAAAAAAACCCAACAAATAAAAACCCCACCCTCACAAAAAACCCCACCCAAACCACAAGAACACAGAACCCCCTCCAAAGAACAACCAAAACAAAAAAACCCCTAAATCAAAACAAAAAAAATCCAAACAAACAAAAAAATTTTAAAAACCACAAAAAACTCCACAAACCCCCCAACCCAAAATAGAAAAAAAATTTCACAACACCCTGAAGAAAATTTGGCTTCAATTTGTGACATAGGCACACCTCTATGAAGAATCTTTATGAACAGGAGTCACTTAACATCTCATATAGTAACAGGTATATGCTATGCTCTCAGTCTTTTGTAGAGGGGAACAAGCCCATGCTTTGTAACTGTGGCAGATTTTGAAAAGAAAATGCTGAATCTGCTTTGTTGGCTTTCAGTCTATATTCTTGAGAAAAATACCTTTACTCTTTTTACTTCCTTAAACTGACCTGCTGTATCATCTCACTTCTATCCTCTCATTTCAGCCTCTCTCTCCCTGTTGATTTGATTGGTCTTGCTTTCCACCTGGTATATTTATTAGTTCTAGTATTTACTCCCTCAGGTTATATGTTGCCTTTTTTCATCATCAGAATTTTCATATAGTCTCTCCCCTTAACAGGTTAAGATCTTAATGCTGATTTGATGTTTCCTTCCCCTTTTGTGTTTAGGTTCTTCAGTGGTCAAACTTACTATTGTCATTACCCATCTCTCCATCTTGGTCTAATTTAATTATCTTTACCATTTTATTTATAACTGTGGCATAGAGTTAATATTCCTCTACATTTATGTTGTACTGCATTCTCTCATGCTACTGTAAAGAGTCTTCCTAATGTCAGTTTTGTGTAATGCCAAAATGATTTGCAGAAGTTGCAAAAGGCAAATTTTTAAAGCTCTGAAGTGGAATAAAATATGTGGACTTTCTGCAAATAAATTTCTAAGAGAATTAAGTTGTCAGATTAAAGCAAGTTTCTGTTGAATGTTTGCAACTGTGACTTCTCAGACTTGTAAATTAGCCAGCTATGGGAATGTGCTCTCTTATGCGGTGAATAAAGCATCCATGACACCAGAATAAATGACAGTGCCAGATCTAAATAAATGATATCTTGGGAAAAGTCACTGGGACTTTTGTAGAAAAAAGATACATTTCAAGAAACTGAATTCTCAACAATGTCAATGAACATAGGAAGAAGACAAGGAAATATTTTGAAATTTAAGACATTTTAAGCAAGGTCTTCATCTAAGAACATCTACATACATTAAAATCTAAGATAATAACACGAATTTCACATCAGGAAAACAACAGAAGGAAGTGAAAGATAGGAGTATGTGTCTGTGAGAAACTTGCAGGTGAGGTTTCCAAAGATAATTCTTGTGCTGTTTGACATACCTGTGAATGGTCTCACAGAGGGAGGAGATGCCATGTGGGGCTATAACCAGGATAACTGTTTCACAGAGGGTTGTGGAAGTAGCTATGACTAAGTTGCAATCAAAGTCTTTGTGGATATAGGTATCATACCCTACTGGGGAAAATAATCTCATCTATAATCCTGGTAACGCAGTAGTGGGCAGTAAATATGCACTAAGGGAAGGAATTCATAAATTATTTCTGATTTTCCTGGAAGAAATGTTCAGTGCCCCACCTCAGTCAGAAAATGAAACAGTGTCTTTAGGCGTTCCTAATAAATCCATGGAAGGGCAAAATGTATTGTGTTATACAAATCTGTGATTTTTCTGAATTCTAAAGACTGAGTTTCTAATCATCGCATTTCCAAATGGTTGTACCAAAGTAGCAAATATATTTAAAAGGCTGAGGAAAGCTGTAGTCTCATATCAAGTAGTGACAAGTCCCAATTTTGCCAGACTACTTTCTCCTCTCTTCTCAAGCTCTGCTTGTTCTTAAGACATTTGATTAATTTATTTCTTTTCCCCAAAGTCTTAATTTTTCCATTTCAGTTTGAGGCTCTGAGTCTTGGTCATCTTTGTTTCTTGATATTTTCTACTTCTTAAGGCTAAAGGTGTCAGGGATTTGATATTATCACCTTGTTGAACAAAAATCATGCTATTAAAACTGATTTTATGAGAAGAAATGTCTTCCCAGTCCCTTTCCTCATTAAATTTGCCTCACTAAATAGAGAATCTGCTGAACATGTTTTATCTCTTTGTATCCTTCTTATCATGGCAGAAATCAAAGTCTGCACTACTTTGTCAATTGGAAGATGTTCCTAGAAATCCCTAAAGTAATTTTGTAATTCTCTTGCCTGTCCTTCTGGAGGCATTAGGGAGAGTTTCTGTATCTATGGGCTGACCAATTATCTTTTAGATATGGCAGATTTACCAGTCTGCCACTTCTTAGAGCTGTTAGTAGCTGGACTGTAAGTTTTATACATTTCCTAGATTGACGGTGAAACTTCAGGCATGTGTGTGCCTCTTCAATTCAAGAATGTCTTGTGTTGCATTTCAGAAAATGACTGTAAATTTCTAAACACTTGAGAAAACTGTGGACAGTCTGAATTTTTACCCCTGAAGTCCTTGCGAAACCAGCAGTTCTGCTGTTGTGAATGCACAGAATTGCTAAAGCGAGGCCTAGGTTGCCTTGCACCTAGAACCTATTCAGTCAGTAACTGAAGCCCTTAAAAAGCTAAGTAAAGGACAAAAAAAATTGTATTTTAGCATGATTGCAGCAGGAGGAAAAAATTAAGTTCAACACGAAGCACAGCAGCAAAGGCTACTTTAATTAGAAGATAAATGTGTCTAAATTAGTTATACCAGGTGCTGGGACAGGCTGTGTGACAAGTTGCAGTGAGCAAGATATGTTGTCCAGGCAGGCAAGGCCACTGTAGAAAAGTTCCAGTTGGCCTTTGAGAAGAAAATGGGAGGGAATGCACTGCAGACTACCAGAGCAATTTAATGATCTGCCTGTTACAGAGGGCCCTTTGGAAAGAAAAAAGTCAGTATGAAGTTGATGACAATCCATGAGAATGTCCTCATGGTCATGCCTGGATACCTGACGCAGGTAGAACATTCCCCCAGGAATTTGGTAGATCTGTGGTAAATGTTATCCTCTCTCTTATGGGGTTAAGATCTAGGTTCTGTATCTTTCTGAATATAATTCTAGCCATTACCTGCTGAAACTGTGAGAAATGTAAGGCTGGTGTATCTGAGGAGATAATCCTAAGAGAGACCATGCCTCACTCTCTAAGTGCTTAAAGGTGCTGGGCAGGGGAGGATGCCTGTCCCCATAACTGAATATACAATTTATTTAATGCTACAAAATTCAGGTATTCATACAACCTTCTATTCAAATGCTTCCCACTGGCTGCTTTTAATCTGCTTATTGGGCTTGATGGCACAAGGGACAGTCCTACCTGTCATTCTTTGCCCAGACTTTGACCAAACTGGGGTATTAAGACAGGGGTTTGACCAAACTGGAATATTAAGACAGGACTTACTGATTTTTTATGAGGATATTTGCAAATAGCTGATGGTCCCTGGATTTCTGTACTATTTTTATATATTTATTAAAAATATTAGAACAGAAGAGCTTGGCTCAGGATAGAAGAAACTCTCATGAGCCATCTGTTCAGATTAGGATCTCCACCCTTACTTAATCTCCTTGAAAATATGCTTTTTGGGAAGCTGAAGGAAACGATGGAAATCAAGAATCTTAACTCTTTGATTTTGAAAAAAGAGATTTTCCAGGGCAAGAAAATAGTTGTACTTTCCTCAGAGTTGTAGGTAACCGTTATTTAAAACTTAGCAACGCATCATTCATCCATCACTTGGGCTTAATTTAACCTCTGTGATAAAGTCTTTGTGCACATATGTGTGCATGCCTACCTATGATGGATGGCAAATTGGATGGCAATACAACGTGCCGAGGCAGAACACACCAAATTTAGAAGAATAGCATAACAGATTTCTTTAATTCAGCTTTTTTGGGGGGGTGAGGAAGGGAAGGATTGGGGGCGATGAAGGAACCAAAGGATCTAAGTGAGCCATAGCTCATTTATTACTTTCATTTTAATGCTTTTGCAACTCTTACACCATTCCAAGGGATGAATTGTGGAATATACATGCTTTGTCTAATTTATCAATAATAGAAAGAATTGTTGTTCCTTAATTTCTTCCGTTCTAGTCCAGTTTCAGCACTGGTATATAATTTTGCTTGGATTTTTCCCCAGCCTTTACTGAAGCTACCCCTTTTTGAAATCAAACACAGAAGTCATTATCTCTAGTAATGCTAACCAGAAGTACTTAATTTCAGGTTACTACACAATTCATCTGCTGTTTTTCTTTTTTTCTTGAAATTAAATTGATAACAGCTAGTTTAGTTATAAGTGAAACAGCAGTTCATTACTATAGATTTGGAGTTCTATAGCATGGTTTCATTGGTGCCATGTTTTCCTGATAGGTTCAGATCTCTTGTGTGATACACCCATGGTAATCAAATTAAGAAATCACTAAGGTTAAAACATTTTTCTGTTTCATGTACGGTGGAATATTTCTCCTTCATTGTTTACTACTTCAATTTAAGAAAGTATATTTATAGCATACTAAAAATACCACCAAGATATAAATGATATGAAATTATTTTATTAAAGAATTTGATTTCATAAAAAAATAGTATTCTATAGCACTAGTAGTAAAATTTATTTTTCTCCATATAAAGGCTCATTTATTTTTATAGCAATTTGATGACACATCTGCTTGCTTTATTCAGCTGAAAAGAAAATGTTGGTTCTTGGTGTTTTGTAAAATTGCTTTGTTAAATTATTTTTGAAATCGTTCAACTTTTAACAAATGACATTTGATACTAACATTGGAAAGCAATTTCAGCTAATTAAGTAGATCCTTCTATAAACCATTGGAACATTAAGATGACAAACTGTTCATTCAGGATTATTTTAATTGGTACAATTATTGTAATTTTGTTGCAATTATGTGTTGAGCTAAAAGCTTTTGTTTAAATCATTTGAGGGTTTTTTTGTTAATATACATAAGTAAGGAGAAAAGTAAAATAAAAACTGAAGATAAGCATTATCTGTTTACTTTTTCATTACAGTGCTTGAGACAAGTATCTATTGAATTATTCTTTTAGAAAAGTATGTTACATGCTTTCAGCAAATCTGTAGAAATTTTAAATGTTAAAATTGAGCAAGATCATTGAAATGTAACTTTTCTGGAAGGTTATTATGTTAATTCCAGTTTTGACACTGTTTAAATACCTTTTAAGAAAAAGGGTGAAATGAACTTTTGAGGGATTTGTGAGTTGCTTAATGCCTATTGATGTATTAATTTAAGAAGTGTAGCTATTTAGTGATTATAGAAATTAAAAATGAAAAAACTGTGGAAAGTGCCACATTCATCACTCTGATTATAATGTTCCATGCAATCATCTTTGCCCAGGCCAGGTTTAAATAAATCACTTCCTTTAAGTAGACAATTTAGTATTCTTGTAGACCTCACAGTGAGGCATTACTTCTGAAATATTTAACCTGTTTTTTGTTTCTCCGTTTCCCCTCTTACTTAAAATGCAGGGCACATAAAGTTATTATGTTTCTTACTGTGCTAATAGTGTGGTCTCAGTGTTAAAAGGCAGTGTACCAGTTGAGTAGTAGGTGGTTGATGCCCACCTTTTTTTAAATTCTTTTGCCTTTTGTAATTCAAATAGCACTACAAAGCTGTGAATGAATCTGGGCATTTGTAACTGCTTTAACACTTTATTTTAATCATAAAGAATGCCAGTGTAGGGTGTGTTCTGGAGTTGTTTAAAAAATCAGAACTTTTTAATATGGCTCAGTGACAGAGCATGATACTGGGTGTGGGAGATGAGTTTAATAAATATCAATCTCTTAACGCTCAGAATGTTTTTTCTTTCTGAAATGATCAAAAGCAGGAACATGGAGGAGAGGTGCTTTATCTGCTGGTACTTGAATTGAATAGAGGCAGTTTTGCAAAGCAAGCTTTCCTGAATACCTATGGTAATAGGAGTTTTTAAATAGCTATTGCATCTGTTCAGTGAAGTCTCTTCTGCTTAATATGCGCTGAGGGGGTTTGAATTTTTGTCTACATAGATATATCAAACTACAGCTTTCTCTTTTTTTGGTCTTTATTAAGATAAAGCATATATTCCCTTATGTTGTAGAATTGAGTATGTGATGATTTTTTATTCCTGTCTTTATACGAATGGGCTTATAAGCAAATGGTTTTTTTCAATGTCCAAATGACCTGTTGCAATTTTCAGTTTGAGAGAATATTTGCAGCACTGTTGCTGATATGTTGATAGTACTGCAAAGTTCCTGGAGCGATTTGTGTGAGAGCTTTTAACACTGTCACTGTATTGACCAGACATGAGAAGAGTAGGATAAATAACTTCAGAGCAAAACATAGTATTAGTAGGATTTGATTATTAGGTATTAGAGATCAAATGTCTAATTAGCAGACTGTTAAGCATCAAAATTTCATATTGCATTCCATAGCGGCACAGATATTCTAGTTTTGTGTTTCTCAATATCAAACCTCTAGAAAAATATTTTTCTCATTTTTAATGAAAAATTATTTCATTATTTTAAGCAATATTTTTTACTTGTACTCTATTGAGAAAAAGAATTAAAAAGCACATGATAGATAAAACATGATATGCCTTCATGTTCCTGCCTTCTGTTGCTCTGTTATTTAATAGCAATTAATTAAGTCATTTGCTTTTTATTGAGTGAAAAAGTTAAATGACTCTTGTCCATGCAGTCACTTGCTCCTGTAAAACACCTCAGGAAAAAAAAAATTAGGTGTGCAAAAATTAATTTGAAGCATTTCTTTGTTTTCACCTCCAGGGAGAGAGGTTTGGAAAGAGCAGGGAGAACGGCCCTTCAGGGTATGAGGGCTTGTAAAGAAGTCAACCTTCCACCAGTATGGGAACAGCAGGGCAGGCTGCTCCGTGGAGAGGGTGAGCTGGGAGCTGAGGAGGACAGTAGGGCAGGCATGGCTGTGTGAGCAAGGGGAGCAGCCCCACGGCAGTCAGACAGGAACATCAGAGCAGGTTCAGTGACGTAACCAGGCACAGCAAACAGCCCAGTGGTCTGTAGCCACAAGGCACCTTCTAGGCCAAGGCAGAAGCCAGTGGTCAAGGTCAAAACTAAAGGTACATAAATGTAACTCGGGGGAGGACCAAGGGCAAGGTCCTGAGCTTGAAAGCTGTTGTTAACTCAGGCAAGAGAGCCCTCCAGTGAGGCTTCTCACAGCTGTTGTCACCACAGCCTGGTTACTCAGCTGCTGTGTGTCAGAGCCAGCCTTGAGCACAGGCCCCAAAAACCCCTGGCTGGGGGAGAAGGGGTGGGTAAATCCTGTTGGCATATTCCAGGGCCTGACACAACCGATGGTGTGGGCAATGTGGGCACCTCCAGTGCAGTCTCCAGTGAGGATGAGGATGGTTGATTTTGGCTGTTGCCATTTTGCCACCGCCTAGCAGGGTAGTGAAGGAGATGGTCAATAGGTGGACTGCCATTTGTAGCCCAACAGCTGAGCTCCTTCCTTTGAGCTGTGCTGGCAACATTCAGTGCTGGGCACACTGTCAGATCATGGTGGTTATTTTCTAAGTCAGTCATGAAAGTACAAGGTGAACATAATTAGAACAAATTTGAATCTAATTTACAGTCTCTTGAATGGAAGATAAGATGATGTGCATCTGTGTACTTGTACTAAGTTATCTGTATTTGAGGAAAAAGCCAGAAATAATTCATCATTGTTGGAATATTACTTACTCCACAATGAAAGCAGTTTTTAATTTCAGCTACTCATGGGAAAGAGATATGAAGAGTAGTGGAATGAATTTTTAAGGTTCACTTCAATCAATGTAATGTTTTGTTTTAGCCTCATTCCTTCCAAATTCAAGTAGTTTCTCCTGGAAACAGACAGTCTGTAACACTGACACTTTTTGATGTTTCTCATTTAAAAAATAATTCTTTTGCCTCAGGAATCTAGCCCCAAAATGAGAATAGCGTGTTCACAGTAGTTTATTTTTAGATCTGCATGCTTATATTTTAGAAAAAGTGACTCCTAACATGCTTTACATGCTAACCTTTTAATTTTTTTATCTGAGATGTGCAGGCACGTATGGTTTTTGTGGCTCTTTGCCAAAAGATTATCATTTACATAAATATTTCTTTCAAAGGCGTAGTTTAAGACATTGAGCTCAGGAGGTTAGAATAGAGACTTCAATCTGCACACCAGCAGTGGGCTATTGGCTTCTGAACAGTGGCTTTGTTCATCATATTCGGAACACTGTTTGCATTCAGACTTAAGTAGAGCTGGCATTAAAAATCAGCTAATTTGTTTCATGTGATTCATCAGCTGTGTGTTTTATTTAAATCTATGTCACATTCTCTTTTGGCTTTTTATTTTGTGGATTGAAGAGTTGAAGTAGGCCACTCTTTAACTCTTCAGTTCCTGACTTGAAAAGTGACTTAATTTTTACTTTTCCAGTGTTGAACTCCTGTCTAAAATACTTATAGTAAATATAAATAACTAATATATATAACTAAAGCGTGCATTAAGGATCTTGGGTTTTTTCACCATCTGATGTTTGATTTAAAACATATACATCTATAGTCAGTTTAGTTGTAGTTTTATATAAGGCAAAATGGAACAACCTAAGGTAGTAGTTAAATATTAGTGTAAAATACGCACTTCTTAGATTCTGTCAAGTATATAAGTTTTACTTTGATACTGCCAATGTTCTTATTTTTTTCTTTTGGCCCTTCACTCACTGAGGTTAGGAGTACTTTCAGCTTCTATTAGATTTCTTTAAACTCTGCAGGAGAATGAACTGTTCCCATTATTTGAAATTGTAACCTTTGAGTGTCAAGTTTGTCTTCTCACAGAAACACCACCTTTTATTCTCTTAAGGCTGGAGTCTCTGAAGCCTTACATACATTGAACTTCCCTAAAGTGGATAATCCAACTGCCATCTGGACAATGTCTCATAACGATTTGCAGAATCAGAACTTTTGTTAGAATAGGCTACACTTGCTTTTATGCTTTATATTTGTTGCATTTTTCCTGTGCTATAAAGTAACTTCTCACTGTGAATGAAATTAGTCGTAGCTGCTGTTTATGACAGCATGGTAGGGCAGTATCCTCTGTCTGTTAGATACATGGTCTGTTTAGATATTTTCTGGAAAAATTTATAGGAATTTATTAATTCTACTCTTAGTATATAGCAAGAATGTCCTAAAAGATCAGATTGAAAGATTAACACAACTGAAATACATTTTTAATGTGATGGAGTTGCACTTACTTCAAGCATGTAGCATTGATTCTCAATTATTTTTCTTAACATTAAAAGCTAAGTATTTTGTATAAATCTGCCACTTTTGTCTCTGGAATAATCCCATGGTACATAAAATTCTACTCTTTATGGAGGATCTAAAAATAAAGATAAAAAAAGATAGTTGCTTTAAAAAGCAGACAAATTGTGAAATAGGATAAGATTGTTCAGCTAATGGTAGACTTAGTTCATTAGCTCTATTAAAAATACAGTTCAATTACAACCAGCTGGGAGTTTCTTTTAAGTGTTTTTTTCTCTTCATAGACACAATGTGAGTGTGAATTTATTTAATGTAAGAGATTCCTGGTGTACTGATGATTTACTGAGTGTGCATGAGTCTCCTTCCTCCCTTCCTATCCATGCATCAGTGCACTCATTTCCCTTATGACAGCATTGGTAGTTGCCTTAGCTCTTTTAATTGTCCAGTAATTGGGGAAAACCCTTACACTTTCTTTGTTCTGTGCTACTTTCTTCTTTTTAGCAAGTTACAGCGGCTCACAGAGCAGCCAACATATCTATGCTGTCACCCTTTACCATGGAGCTCTAGTCTTAATATGCCTTTGAAAAGAGCTGTTTAAAAAAAATTTTAAAAATTATATACATATAAAATGAATTATGATTTTTTTTTTTTACTTTATGTACAGTGTGGTTACTTCACCGGTATCCATATAGAGTGCTCTCACAGTCACTTTATAGCCATCACTTTAACAGTGTTCACCATTCTCAGTGCCTTCTTTCACAGTTTACATTTTTATTATGCTGAATGTGAAAAATACTTTTTCATTTTAGTAATCTTTAATTTAGATTATCATTTCTCATTTGATATGAGATACCAGTACTATGAGATGAAACATCAAATAAGATAGGTCTATCTGATCAACAACGTTGGCCTCCATCACTTGCTTGGTAGGAGTTTTGCATAAACTTTCACAAGACTAACATTTAATCCTTCTACTTGTTCCTTCCTGAAACTCCCCTTTACACCAGTGCTCACAGAACCCCCCACTGTTGCTTGACAGTAGTCATAATGCATGAACAGTCTGATCATGTCTCATAGTTTTGTTGTTTTCATTTATTTGTGGCTTTTTCTTAGAAGGTGAATTGTTTGAAAGCAGGTGGTTGTTTTCCCACTTTTTACAATGGATGCACACTTAGATTTTGAACAACTTCTAAGATGCCTGTTCCTGTTACAAAGAGTTAGTTTGAAAATGAGATTGTTTTTACAATGGACTTTCTGATTTGGGTATAGGAATTTGAATAGATATTTGAGATTAACATTGACAAATGGTAACTTCCCTGATATATGGTTTCTTTGACATTTCTCTGAAGCATACAATTAGATCTGATTGTTCAGTAGTTGGAGGTTTTTTGCATATTAGAAAATGTTACATTGATCTTTCTGCAGACAGTGCAGCTCTTTATAGGTTCTCTTATTTTTCAGAGAACAAGGAGAATGGCTGCAAGTGTACTAGTATTTCACCCTAGAATATCACTTTGTAAACTGAAGTCATACTCTCATAAATATGATTTATGGTGTATCTAATTTCACCCCACAGAATTTCAAAGAATATTCCTACAACTAAAGATGTTGAACCTCTACTTGAAATTGATGCAGATATACGGAACTTTGAAGTATTTTTATCCTCACGAACACCTGTTCTTGTTGCACGTGATGTAAGAACCTTTTTGCCTTGTACTGTGAACTTGGATCCCAAGCTACGAGAAATCATTGCAGGTGAGTATGCTTCCAAATAAATGGAAACCAATAAATCTATTATTTATTTTGATTTTAAGTAGAAGCTGCTTGGCATGTCACACAGAACACTCATTTTTTCATGAAATCATACCTTCTGATGGTCTGGTTTGACTTCAGTAAGAGGCCATTCAGTTTCACTTAATAGTTTTGCTGTAACAGCCAGACCATACTAGAGTAAAGCTTCTCTTTTGAAGGGGGGAGTCTGCTGTTCTTGCTTTGCAGAGTGCTTTAGGAGGTGGAGGAAACCAGTACACACAATGATATTTAGAGGTAGAAGAGAACCAAGTTAACTTCAGATCTTTGCTAACAATTTTGAAAATATATATAAAACCCTGTAGAAATGAAGTCAGTGAAACAGTCTTCTCCAGACTGAAGAACCCCAACTCTCTCAACCTTCCCTCATAGGAGAGATGTTCCTTAGAATCTTATCGCTTGGGTTGGAAGGGACCTTAAAGCTGATCTAGTTCCAATCCCCCTACCTTGGGCAGGGACAGCTTTCACTAGACCAGGTTGCTCAGAACCCCATCCAGCCTGGCCTTGAACACTTCCAGTGTTGAAGCATCCATAAGTTCCGTGGGCAACCTGCTCCAGTGCCCTCACAGTAAAGAATTTCTTGCTAACATCTAATCTAAGCCTACTCTCAGTTTGAAGCCATTCCCCTTTGTCCTGTCACTACATGTCCCTGTAAGTAGTCTGTCTCTCTCCATCTTTCTTGTAGGCTCTCTCTGGGTGCTGGAAGGCTGCAGTTAGGTCACCCCAAAACCTTCTCTTTTTCAGGCTGAAAAATCCCAATTTTCTCAGCCTTTCCTCATAGGAGAGGTGTTCCATCCCTCATCAATCATCTTTGTGGCCTCCTCTGGATTTACTTAAATACATTGATACCTTCTTTGTTCCGGGGATCCCAGAGCTGGATGCAGCACTGCAGATGGGGTCTCACCAGAGCAGAGCAGAGGGGCAGAATCCCCTCCCTCACCTGCTGCCCACACAGCTTTGGATACAGCCCAGGGCACTTTTGATTTTCTGGGCTGCAAGGGCACATGGCTGGGTCATGTCCAGCCTCTCACCCACCAGCACCCCCAGGTCCTTCTTGACAGGCCTGCTCTGGATCTGTTCATCCACTAGCCTGGATTGTTACTGGGCATTGACCCAACCCAGATGACCTTGTTAAACCTCATGAGATTCCATAGGTCCACTTCTTGAGATTGTCCAGGTCTCTCTGGATGGCATCCCATCCCTCAGGTGCGTCAACCAGACCCCTCAGCTTGGTGTCATCTGCAAACTTGCTGAGGATGCACTCATCCCTTCATTCATGTCATTAATGAAGATATTAAATAACACTGGTCCCAATATGGACCTCTGAGGGACACCACTTGTCACTGATGTCCATCGGGGCTCTGAGCCATTGACCACTACCCTCTGGATGCAATTGTCCACACCCAATTACTTATCCATGTAATGGTCTACCCATCAAATATGTCTCCAATGTAGAGAGAAAGATATTGTGGAGGACTATATGAAAAGCTTTGTAGAAGTCCAGATAAATGATACCTGTAGCCCTTCCCTTGTCCACTGATGCAGTCACTCCATCACAGAAGGCGACAAGGTTGGTCAGGCAGGACTTCCCTGTGGTGAAGCTGTTGCTGGCTGTCTTGAATCACCTCTGTCCTCCATGTGCTTTAGCAGAACTTCACAGAGGATCTGGTCCATGATCCTCACAGGCACAGAGGTGAGGCAGACAGGTCTCTAGTTCCTGGGGTCCTCCTTGCTGTTGCTTTTAAGAATTTGCGATCTGTCTTTTGATGTAGAGGGCAACCTCTCCACCCCTCATTCCTCTCCTGTCCCTTTTGAACAGCCTGTAGTCATCAATAGTTGCACTCCAGTTGTAGGATTCATCCACCAAGTTTCTGGAATGGCAGCTAGGTCATAGCTTGGTAGCAGAATGGTGGCTTCCAGCTCCTCCTCCTCCTAACTGGGTTAGTTGCCCACCCTGTGTGCACTGGGTGGAAGCACCTCAGCTGGGCTGTTGGCTATTGTGTCACCTTTTTAGAGGAACACCCTTTAATTACTTTGAAATATTTCAGTAGTGTTTCCCTGTTGGATTCTGTTACCTCAGGAGCCCCTGGCTGATCTCCATAAGACTTTCAGTGGAGAAATTCTTCCTGATTTCCAACGTGAATGTCCCCTAGCACAGGTGCCTTTTGCCTGCTGGGGGGAGAATACCCGGTCCCCTGGATCTTGGCTTTTTTCTGGTGGCTGTTCTGTCTCAGGGAGGCCAGAGCCTGATTTCAGCAGTCTCTGTCCTCTGACTCCCTCATGCTTCTTAATCTTTCTGTTTCCTTAACTCTGCCGCCAGGCTGGACCAGGGTGGTCTGCCTGGTCATGTCTCACACAGCTGTTGTCTCTACTGACATCTGAGACTGGTGACAGGCTCTGCCCTGCCACAGCCTGAGACCTGAATGGGAGATCTGTCTGGGTTGTCACGTCCCTCCTGGTGAGTGCAGAGGACTGTGGGTTTCTGCCTTGTGGATACCATATCTGAACTTCTTCCGAGAGGATGATGATCACCAAGGAAGCTCACCTCTTGAGTAGGGTGACTACACCCTTAGGTGTCCCTGGCCACACAAACTCACTGGGTTGAGGCTGGTTGGGGACCTTGGTTTCTTCGGCAACTCCCAGGTCTCCTTATCACCTTCTGTGACAGCCCCTGGTGGGTCAGAAGAGGCCCCTATGTGCTGGGATTTGTCACTGCCATGGTACAGACAAGCCTTGGAGCAGATTCTCTTGGAGAGTGACTGTTAGGCTCCTTTATGCCACATTTAAAAAACAAAATGTGTAAGAGACATTTAATATACTACATAAATTTATGTGATAAATCATCCTAACTTTCTTAAAGACTCCTGTGTAGATGTGATCATCAAGAGAAATCAACCAAATTCAGCTGGAATTTTACATTCTTCTTGATGTTTTACTTGATGAGTTCTGATTGGAGTTAAATACACAAAAATGTACTGTAATGAATTGGCAAACAAATTTTTTCCAAATACTTCAAGCAAAATCTCATTCTGGTTACCTGTTTATTTTTCAGATGTTCGTGCTGCAAGAGATCAGATGAATATTGGAGGACTTCCTTATCCCACCTTGCCTTTACATGAAGCCCCTGCTAGAGCAACATCTGTGTTCAGTCAGCCTTCCTCAGCTTGCTCTTCCACAACCTCGTTCAATGGGCCTTTCAACAGTGGAGTTTTGTCCCCACAGCCTCACAGCAGTTACTATAGTGGTATGACAGGACCTCAGCATCCATTTTACAATCGGGTAAATAATTGAGATCCAATTAACATTCTTCTGATTTAGTCTGGTAATACTGCAGATGTCATCTGTTAAGTATTAAAATACCCAAGGAAGTTTTATTTAGGAGTGGAGAAAATTCCAAAAGTTGACAAATTTCACAGTAATGTTCAGTCACTGTTGTCTGGGGAAGAAACATGGTAAATGGCATCAGAAAAACAAATTACAAAGGGGAAAAATAATTTTGAGACACTGCTCAATTGTAGGATATTGGAGGGCTTTTTTTTTTTTTTTTTAATTGGTGGGATAAACTGTGCTCATTTGTTCACATGCTCACAGACACTGGAAGGGATCCCATCTCTTTTTGGTGACTTTTGTTAAAACATACAGAAACTCAAGTGGGGAGCTACATTACAAGGATGCATGTCTGTCTTCCCTTTTGTCTCTTTTTAAAGATATTCCAGGATCTTTTCCCTAAGCTGGTGTTGCACTAGTTTAAAGGAATTAACATGAATTGCATAAAACATACATTTTTGAGCTATTTGTGGGCCTCAGAAAACATAGTCTTGGGAATGGCTCACATGAAAATTGAATGAAGTGCTTTACTGTATAGTTGAATAGAGTCTAAACTTTTTGGTTTCGTGGGATGTATTCAGTATTTTTAAACTTTATTTCTGACTCTTTGTTTTCTGCAGTACTATAATGAAAAAAACCACAGACAGCTGATATAAGTCATAGCTTATTTCTATATACAGGAAATAGCCTCAACATTAAGTATATTTGACTGTAGATAAACATAACCTAGTAAGGTGAAAAGTAAATTGAGTTATTCCTAAATCAATGTTTTTTAACAGAGGCAAAAAAATGTATATGTAGGCCAGAACTTTTAAAGTTATCTATTGTAAAATTATTCTTATATGCCTTCAATGCAGTATACTGTTTTGTTGAAAATAATGTACAATGACATATATTTTGAAGTAGTCCAACACTGATAAACGCTTGACACATGAATATTTGCTCTGATGCTGACTCAGTCCAAGTAGATGTTTCATTGGAAGCTCTGTTTTTGTGTCTGTTTTGCCCTGTTTTGTGTTACTGTACATGACAAGGTTTAAAGTCAGGGGTGATAAACTGTATGGGGGTTTTTGGCTCCAGTAGGCATTAGAGAAACAATTATTGGTGAGTCATAAGCTGTTCTTACAATGAGTTTATTTGTTCATTTGTGTTAAGGCTTACAGGCATGGTTACTTTTTTGCCTGCTGAAGACTAAAATACTTCAATTCTGGCTTTTCGCTGGAATTTTATACTGCCCTTCTAAAGTATAGTTGTTTTTAGTGTGTCACTTAATATTGTCAGAGAACTGTATTGACTACTTTGGACTCATAAAAGTACTGTCATGAGCACCACATACTGAGATAAGTGCTGAGATGCTTTTAAAAGTAGAAAGTTCATCCTGAAAAACTGTTTCCTTCAGCATTTTCAATCATATTTCATTTCTCAGGTTTTTGTAAAAAATGTGTTTAAAAAAAAGAATAGCCACTGAAGAACAGACTCTCCACAGGAGACGTTTCCAAGAGAGGTCTTGGATAGTGGTATGACACAACACAATGGATTAAAATATTTCTGTGGAAATCACTGGATTTTATTCAAAAACACCCTGAGTTCTGGGGATATGTGCCATATTTGGACCAGTAAATGGTTCCTGTCCTGTTGTCTTTAAGCATTCATTTATGCTTAAGAAAAAAACCCTTGAGCTGTTGGGGAAGACAGTGTTTATTTTTAGGAAATACATTTTTTTTTATTATGTATGTTTCTTCTTTTTTCTTTAGATTCTCTTGTGTTATGGACCTGGAACTTGCAGTGATGTAATCTATTAATTTTTGGTTTAAAACCCAGTTCTCCCTCTGAGTAGCTGTAAAGGGAAGTTTATGGTCCCATTTAGAAGCTCTTCAGTTTAGCACTGTGGCTCTCAGTACAGGGCTATGCTGAACATGTACCATCTACCACTGTCTAAAGGCCTGGCTAAAAGCTGAATTCAAGTTCAGCTTCTCAAAATTGCTGCTCTCATGGATCATTGTGGAGGTGATGTTTCTTACAGGGAAGGTCAGAGCAGTAGGCAAGTCTAATTGGGATTTCCTGGGTGAGAATGAGAAATTATGGTATGTGAATACTTTTTTTTTTTTTTTTGCAAAAGCAAAATTCTTTGATATCTTGAAAAAATGATGTTGTTCTACATCTCTTATGCTTTGTAGGCTATCTGCAGACTGGAAGAGCAACTCTGCACTGGTTTATGCCCAATATATATTTATGTTGATCTTACGTTTTTGTGATACCTGTATTGTACTTCAAATGAAGATTGAGTCTGTAGTGCCTAGCCTGTAATGGAGAATTAATCCCACAACTGGGAAACAGTGGAGTAGCTGAAATGGGCTCAGGGGTTGATTATAAATGATGAGAAAATTGTGGGATAATTGCCTTAGTGGACAGATTTTTTCCATTGCTCTGTAGTTTGATATCATGCAACCAGCAAGCTCCCTGTATGTTTCAGAGAAGAGGCTCTGCAGTGAGAGCTGGGCACTTGGATGCAGTTTGGTCGTTAAGCATTTCATGCTTGGGGGTTTTCCACGTGTTTTAAGCTGTTAGTGGAAAACTGAGGCATTACATTATTCTGTGGTATTTTCTGGAAATTAATCTCTCTTTAAAAAAAAGTTCATATTATTTCTAGAATGTGCCTTATGACAGTGGAATAGTTTTAATTCAGTGAACTTTCCTGCATCATTTTATACTAGCCAAATAATATAAAGCAAAGGCTAGGTAACCAAACTTCCCCATTTAGACTAATGGTTACAGTGCATATTGTGTAACTTCGTATGTTGGAAGAGCATATGAAATTTTTGTGATAATTGTGTGAAAGTCTTCAGAGTCTTACCTCTAGCAGCTAAGAATATGGAACCATTTTTATTTTCCATAAAGTGCTCCAAGTTGTAGCATATGCTGTCTACTTAAGTGATATACTCAGAAATTAAACTTGAATTTCTCAATTCATTTAGAGCTGCTTCTGAATACAGAAGTTTTTAAGTCCTTATTAGCAAATCTAAAGTGGAATATTTCAACAAATTTTGCTCCTTCCTCATAGATTGTCCCTTGAGTCACAAAATTATTTACTCTATACTGAATTTGCTGCAGTAGACTAATCAGAATCTTGTCATGTGCAGAAATACAAATCAGATAATATGTTCTCTTGTGAAATATCTGGACAATACAATTTTGAAAATGATACATATAGAAACATCAGAAATCAGTAATACAGCCATTGTTTTGATATTTCTTTCAGGTTTTTATGGTGTTTTGTTGGTTTTCAGTTGTTTGTTTTGGGGGGGGGGAGGGGAGTTTTATTAAGAACCAAGCAATGAGTCAAAAGCAATGAGTCCTGTAATTCTGCTTTTCCTAAGTCCAAATTAACACTGTCCTTTAAAATGGTACTTGTATTCAACAACATGCATTAATGTATTTCCAACAAAACATGGCTAAATTACCATCTGCTATAAGCATCTATTCATGCATTTATAAAATCTAGCATTTGTGGAAGCCCTCAGGTGGGGTGCCACAAATATGGGAAGTTCTAGATGCTATTATGTATCACACTTCTTGTTTATTTGGTACAATTGTCTTGGCTATTATGAATGATTCAAAGTTTTACTGAGCATCTAATTTTGAATTTTGAATTTAGAAGGTCAGTGAAATTGTCAGAATTATCCTTAAATTATCCTTTTCCCATATTGAAAACAGATGTCAGAGTGTAGCTACCAAAACCGTTCTGACTCTGTTCCTCCAGAAAACTACCAGAGCACCTGTTGGCTCAGAGGAAAAAAAGGGAGTCAGTTGCTGAGGGATTTTGAAGAACTCACTCCAGAGCTTTTGATTGAATTCTATTCAATGGTTCAATGCAAAAAGTAAAGAAAGCTATTAGTAATTGCTCTTTTTTACTTTATGAAACTCAACTAGAGGATGTGTTTTGTTGTAATGATTTTTATTTTATTATTACATTTTGATTTGTGTAATTGTTTGTCCCTTTTTTGTTACACCTTTTTTTTTTCCATAGCCATTCTTTGCCCCATATGTTTACATGCCAAGGTATTACCCTGGCAGTTCTCATCTCATCTCACGTCCACCACTAAAAACGAGTTTGTCCAGAGATCAGAACAATGGCCTAGTAAGTATTTTGAAGGGTAATTCAAATACTAACATAGACAATAAATGTAGTGAGTAATGAAAATGAAGGTTATTAATAATGGTTCTCTGTTAGACAAGTATAAGCTTTATATTATAAATATTTTAAGCAAAGGTGTTATTAACATGTAATGTAAATGTATTTTGTTTTAACTTTAGAAATTCCTTACAGAGGAGAACCAATTCTAGCACCCATGTATAAAGATTGCAGGAGAATGACCTGTAATACTGGCAAAAAGTATATTCATGAAAGTGCCAACTGACTATAGTACCCAAACAGATGTAGTGATATAAGAAAATAAGTGCTACTTTTAAATTTATGTTCAACTTTTTTTAAATAATGTGTCACAAATTCTTTTATGTATCTAGAGGAGATAAAATTACATTCCTTAGTGTTGTAAACAATGCTAGAAACTGGAAGGTCAAATTAAAATGTTAAAAGAAATATTTTAAATATTTAAGTAAAACAAAATACATTTTATCTTAAGTGTTTTTGCAAGTACGTATAATTCAACTTCACCCATTAGAAGGGCAAAACAAGTAGGCTTTTCTAGCTTCCTATAGAATAACAAATTTCCTATTTAACAGTATTTATTTTACTGACAGATGGCTGTTCAAATGGAATTATGAACTAAGGAAAGATAAAAAAGTAAAAACCTCTCTTGTCAGTCACTTTAATTCTAGGGTATTGATACAATGAGCAAGGCTGTTAAAAGATGGTAAAAGGTTTAATCACTTAAAGAAAACAAATGTATTTCTATTGAATTATGTATTGTTATGAGATCATTCTCATTCACTGTTTACTTCATAATTTTTGTTGAGCCCTTGATCATTTTACCCAAACCATAATATTTTGTTGTTGTTAGGATGTTATCAAGGAGGATGCTGATGAGGGGCTTCCTTCACCCACAGACCCCTCAATGGTAAATGAGTAGTCATGTGGTGTGGAAATTTTAGCATCTCATTGCTTTTTCAGCAGTAATGAGTCTGCATTAATCATAACTGCAGTTCACTAACACTGCATCAGTGGCTTTGGTGGGCAAATAGAGTAGTTGAAAACTAATGTAGTTCGTGAATGAATTTAAGAGCTAATATTTCACTTTTAAGATGTACTCTATTTTCCCCTGTAGTTTTCCCCTTGCCTTTCTCAGTAGCTGTGGTGAGCTTTCAGTAAAGTGTCGTGGTAGCTAAACACAGTGTGGAATGACAGCTGGTCATTCAGTGCTTAAGTTTTAGAAGTAATTGTGTTTTTCTGCTTCAGTCAACTCTCTTGCCCGAACCCTACTTCTTTAGTTGGTGACATAAAGCTATTGCAGGTAACACAGTATAAGGCAATTTTGATAGAAATGGAAAAATAAAACATCACTGGTCATAAGCTTATTCTTGGGTCAGAATGTTAACAGCTGCCTTTTCCATGATTTGTTTTGTTTTATCCTAAATATTCATACAAAGATGTTATCTTTATGGTACATGTTTTAACTCTAATTATGGTAATCATGATTTATACCAAAACAAAGAGGTTAATATGATTCTCAGTATTTGCTGCCAGTAGTCGTTGGCAACAATTAGAGTTTGGTTACATTTACTTTTTCTTTTAGTTAATCATTGCAAAAATGTCTTTCTATTGTTGTGCAATGAAAAAAAAATTAAACCCCACACAGATTCCAAACTGTATAACTGCACATAACTTCCACTGGGACACCACATATGTGTGCACTGCAATGGAAAAGGTTGCACTGCAATGGAAAAGGTACACTAAAGCTCTCTCTCCCATGTCATTTGCTACCTTGTATGAAGGGATGACTTTGGAGTAATTTTTCTTTCGGAGATGCTGATCCTGTCCTTGAGTTTGATTCCTTGTCTCAGTATCCCATTCTTTTTCCAGACCTTTGAGACTTGTCCGTGCAAGGAAGATTAAGGAGTTTTTCAAAAGTATTAGAGTGATGGCTGAAGAGTGTGTGTCCCTGTGAGTGTGAGAAGGGACACAAGCCTGGAAAAATGGGATTTATTTGCTTGGGGCAAAGCAGTGAATGAGTTCCAGCAGCAGACCTGGAACTGGTTGCTCTTCTGCTTGCTGCTCTGAGTGTGTATCTTAAAGCACATTTAGGTGCAGCTTCAAACAGCAGTTTAAAAGACCCCTGTAAGTTAAATAATCTATTGCCTCTAAGTAAGACAATACAGGAATTAAAACATTAAAAAGAAACTCCCTTTGAGATAGTGATAATGGAGGATTTTGTTAGATCTGTTTTTTAATTTAATTTATAGTATTGTGAATCTATGTAGTGCAACATACTAGATCATATACTTTTCTAAGACTTAGCAATATTTAACCTATGGTGTAAATCTAAAATGTTGAGGTTTTTTTAAAGTCTCTTGGGAAGTTGGCAAGAAGGTTGTTAGGCAGAATATGTATGATATGTGATGTCTTAGCAGGGTTTCATCTACTCTAAGCCCATTTTTGTCAACTTTATTGAATTTTCTATGAAAGGAAACAATATTGTATTTGTGTTATGTGCTACAATTATCTGTAGATGATGGGTACAATAATTTCATCCAGCTCTTAATTGATGGATTGTTGCTGTATAAATGATACAACTTATTAAATGGTTTGGTGCATGCAAAGTAATTAAATAAACTAAAAAAAAAATGCATAAAGTAGTTAATGAACACCAAGATGTGTAATTGGTTTGGTGATTGAAAACAAGAGGAGCATGTAGAATCAAAATTGTCTTTCATGCTAAACTGGCAAGGAGCCAGAAACGTTGCAACTTCTGTGTAAAATAGAGAATAATCATTGTTTTGAATGTTTGAGTCATAACAAGGTGAAAAAACAGGATTACTCAGGAGTATAATTTTTTACTTACAGATCATTATTTCTGCTTATTGCATAAGTTGACAGAGCTGTGTGGAGGCTGTTATGTAATCTAGTTAAGAGTCTGCTGTTATTACCAGTCTGATGTTGGAGTGACCAAGTTCTGAGATTTCAGACTGTTGTCATCATTAGTCTCATAATAGCTGCATGAATCTAGGTTAGCTCAGTAGAAATCAGGAGTATTTTGAGAATAGTCATCCTGTATCAAGAATTTTACTTCAGCCACCTTCTATACTTAGATTCTGTTGCTGATGATAAAACTTGTCTATGTCAGACCATAGTTTACTGCTCTTTTCTGAATGGATCAAAACATAGATGTCAAACTGGTAAGCTGACCAAATACCATCTATTGAGTTGTATCAGCATGAGGGTGCATTGCAGATTGTAGCTTGGATCACTAATGAAAACAGTCTTAAGATGCAGGCCAGCCTTTGACATCTGTGATGGAGACAAACATGCATTTCTGCTGGTTTTACTGTACCAATGCTTGCTTCTGAGTAACTTCAAACACTTCTAGAGTGCCCTTTTGGAGAGTTTGTTGGTGGATTGCAGTGTCACCAGTCATGGAATGGTAACATAGAATGACTCACAGAATCCCCTTTTATGCTAGAAATCTAAGGAGCAGTAGCAGTGCTTATTGGTCATAAACGTGAGTTTGTGCTGTAGCTTGCATTGTTAATTTTGACTTCTTAGGAATTAGCTTGTTCCAATATAATTACTTTGTTTAAATACATTTTTTCATAATGCACTGAATATATAATCCCTTAAAATGTAGTATGTGTGCTTTGAATGAGGACTAACGTGGCCCAGAGCATGTAATATAGATAAACGTACAGTACTTCTTAAGAAACTAGAAGTGCTTTTCAAAATGTTTGAGCATGAATGAAAATGTATGGCATGCGAGTTTTCTTTTAGATTTTCCAGTGCTTTTGTGTAGCATTTTTGTACTTTGAATATTTGTGCTTTTAAGAAATAACTTTTCTATTCTGTGGGTGGTGCTGGTTTGGTTTTGGGGCTTTTTTGGGTGGGTAGGGATGAGGAGAGTTGGCAGGTTTGGTTAGATAGAAGTTTGCAAAGTTATTTGAGGTACATTGGTGGTATAATGTGATCTTGAAATGCCAGGAGAATGTTGTATTAAAAAGAGGATTTTCTGTCAGAAACATAAAACCTTTATGCAAAACAAAATATTTCAAGTAGTTTTTTTACAAATGCAAAACAGAATAGTCTGCTTATAAAAATAGTATTTGTATAGCATATCCTAAATGTATATTTTGAAGACCTATTTTAAAATTCCATCACATTATGAAAATATCCAGTGTCTGTCCTAACCCTGATTTCCTCTTTTCACTTCAAAGCATATTCTCTCTATGTTCAATGTTTGTGATGTCACTTTAAGCTGTTGTTTCTTTTAATTCTGTTTTGTCCTTTTCTCAAAGCTGTGTAAGTCTGGGTTAAACAAAAACAGACAGGTACAGCCGCTTTCTGTGAATTCTCATTGACTTGTTTCAGAGTCATTCCAGAAGCTATCATACTGGTGCTTCATGCTGGGCTGTCTGTAAACTAATGCTCATTACTAGCCTTGAGGTTTGTTTTGACAAGCTGCTTTTAGCTTCTGCATGGCAAATACTTTTCAGACTAATGTTCTCTAAGCATCTCTAACAAAACCACTAAGGCTGAAAAATGTGTCAGTTTAAGTACAGTTTTAATTCACTTACATGATGACAATATCCCTAAAGCTATTACATTACTTATTCTTCAGAGAGTGCTTTTCATAAAGAATGATGTGGATTAATGTGCATCTATTTCAAACAGTTCACACTTTAACAAAAATAGTCTAAATATTTCAGCTTTTACTTATCTTTTTTATACACTGAAAGCAAAGTTTCTAAACTAGGTCTTAATGCATGCAGAAAGAATGGCTTGTCCTTGATTGTTAGAAAAATATTTTGATCTGAAGGAGAATCTGTTAAATTAGAAGTGTTTAAAACTTTTCTTCATTTATTTCTGGATATATCATAGAGAATGCATTTAATAGATTTTGAAAAGAAAGGCAATTGCTAACACATGTTGCTTAGGGATCATTTTAGTACTGCCACAATGTAATTTTGGCTATAACAGTTTATTTTAATTGGTAAGCAAAAGTTAATTAAGATTTGAATTAACTTAGTATCTTGTCTTTGTTGATATATTATCTAACTCATGCCAATAGTAAATAGCGTGTTTATGAGGAAACAATGGATAAAGCTGGTATTCTGAAGTAAAACCCACAGTGATTTTTTAAAGAGGGAAATTAAAGATGTTCATAAAAGAAGTATATGATAAATAGATTATGGGTGAAGCTTCATTCTGTCATTTTCATCATTTTGATGATTGGCTTATATCCTTGACATGATGCAAATTTTAGATATGCTAAAAATCAGACTAAATTAAGACCTAAAATTTGTCCTTTGGATGCCTATATGATAACTAATTAGGTATTGTAGGTACCTAATTAGGAAGACATTGCAGAATCTGAAAAGTAGCTGTCTTGTCCTTGAAAGGAATGCCAAGCTCTAGTTTAAGTGCCTAGACTGGAGTGGAATTAAAATGTTTAAATTTTATGCAATAATTTAGATAGATTGCCTTCCCAGAAAATGGGATATATCTTTTGTTTGTTTATTATCCAGTTGACATAACATTAAAAAAATTTTGAACGGTTAGAGAAACAAATATTAGTGCCCCAGCTATTTCCAGGCAAGTGTGTGAACTGCCAGGTTCAAATTCCCCCCAAGCCCCAGTAGTGTTCCTGAATGAAGCTGATTGTTACATGGTTTAAAGTCCATTTCAAGGACACCTGGAGAACTTTGGGGGAATTACATGTAATATCATCTAAACTTTGAAACTCAGAGTAGCTTGAGTGGGAAGTGTGCCTGGCTCCCCAGATCAGGAATCTTTGATAACAGTAAGTCAGAAATAACTCAGAGGTAGTAGGTAATGGGGTTTTGAATTGCTACCTTGGAATTACTAGTTGAATAAATTCTTTGTAAATATCCTGGATTAGATAATTCAGATACGGTTAATGGCATTCTCTGTGGTAACCCTTGGTTTTCAAAAGCAATATATTGGGAATTAATATACAGTAATTTATATTCATTCTGAAAGATTAAACAACTTTGAAGTAATTAAATAAAAATGGGGGACAATATTGCAGCTCTAAAACCAGTCTTCATTGGTGATTTGAGGAATATACTAAAACTTGATTAACTGAACTTTGGATAGTCAAAATGCACTTTTACATCTCAGGGTTTATGCATGTGATGATGACCTCTGGAGCTTTAGAAGCTCTTTTGCATCCTCCCAAAATGAGCTTGCACAGTCTACAGTGCTGAACCTAAAACTTCATTTTTGGAAAAAAGGGAGGGTGCAATCTCCCTCACAGGTGGAGAGCATACAAATATTTTCTAACTGGTAGAACTGATTCTGATGTTGCTTTTAGAAATTTCTCATTACTGGTGTAACTGTGCACAGGTTCTCATCCGGGGGGAACGTGGGGTTTTTTAAGAACATTCCACCTTAATATACTGTCTGCCTGCAGATGCATTTGGTTTAGTTTTCTGCCCTTTCTTTGAAATTCCCAGGAGCTAGCAACAGTAACAGGATAATTCTTGTGTTACAGAGCTGAATTATAAATAATTTCCACCTAAATCTTGTCTAAGTTTGAGATACATGAAGCAGCCTCATAGTATCTTGTAGGGCATTTGCAGTGCTGCTGTTTCTGTACCGTGGAACAGCCCCTTGGCTGATCTTGCATAAATAGAGCTGAGGAAACCTCTGGAAAGTGAACAGATATTGTTAAAATTACCCAATTAATCCAAGTAGTTGAGGAGTTTTGAGTATCTTTGAGTTTTAGGTCATCTTTGATAATAAACCAGGAGTTTTTAAGACAGAAAAATCTAAGTTGTATCTGCATAATTTGACAAAAAACCCCAAACAGCCCAAAACCAAACTAACTGCCAAAGTTTGGAGAAAACTTTTGAGTGAAACTACATTGTAAATTGTTTAACCGCACTTAATACTTCCAATTTTTGTTTCTTTTCTTGAAATTATGTAAGAGGATTATTTTGTCACAGAGGCAGGACTTGAGATGCTGGCTTTTTTCTCCTATAAATACATACCATGAATGTTTCCCAATATATAGATATTCTGATAGTAATTAAAAATACCTGTGCATTCTTATTCTCATCTCTTAATTTTAAATTGTAGTTGAACACAACTTGATTTGTGTTAGTGTGTATTGTGAATTTCTGGGTGTACTGAGTACCTGAATGAGTCTTATGTGCACATTTTCTCACTTACAGGGAGCAGCAGGCACAGGGTCAGCCACAGGAGTATCACACGTGTCTCTGAGCACAATGAGTGTGGAAGCTGTGTGTGAGAAGCTAAAGCAGATAGATGGTCTGGACCAGAGCATGCTACCTCAGTACTCTGCAACTATAAAAAAGGTATCAGTTGAATTTCATTAACGTGTTTATTTCCTAAACATGGAGATGCACAAGGAAAAGGAAATATTTAGTTGCCTCTTGTCTTGAAGATATTTATTTAAACACATCAAATGTTAAAATAACATCCTAAGTTCTGTGCATCACAAGTTTGGAGGACATTTTAATACAAGCATTTATTTTTCAGAGAAAACATGCTCTGTTGAAAGGACAAACAGAAATATAAAAGCTGATGAGACTGGTTATTCTGAGAAAAGAAGCAAGAAAAATGTTTTCAAAATTGCCATGTGTAATAAATTAAAAGGGTTGCAAATGTGTTCTATATCTAGGTAGCAATATCCCTATCTTTCTTCTCTGTGAAAAATTGGCACATCTCTCCTGTTGTAAATGAGTGGTGAAGATGGTTCCATTTCTTTATCACAGTCCACATCTATTTGCTTCAGAAAAAGGTCACTGTATGTTTTTCTGCCTCTCCTCTTTTCTGTGATAGATACATTAACACAGAATTATTTTTTGCTCTTTAACTTTTTTTCCCACCATTCTGTGTGCTTTTATTACAAAGAAATAAGGGAAAAATACGAGGTTGCTGAGCTTGCTTTGTCCTGAAACCTATCGTATCTTAAATAATACAGGAAGGATGTTGATTCAAGGATTAAGAGACAGGTTTATCATAGGAAGCTTCAGCAAAGTTACTTAAAGCAAGAAGTAGGATGTTAGATTGTAGGTCATTAAGTGAAGCTGCAAAAAATTTCAGTTGCTTCCGTTGCTCCAGAGTGCAAAAAGAATGCGCTCATCAGTTATCTCTAATGAGATTCCCCTTATTTATATTCTTGCATTTCTTACAAGGGACATCATGTGAAAAAGAAGAATGAAAATCCTCAGCCTGGTCTTTTTCCTGGTTTGACTGAGACCATCTGCTGGGATATGGGAACAAAACCATTGAGATCCCTCAGTATAAGCAGAGCTCTCAACTTGGGTCTTCCATTTTCTGGCTGCTCTCCTAAGACATAGTTCGTCTTTTACATTCTGTTCATACACTGACACATGATATAAAGAGAAATACCTCTTGTTATGTAATGAAAATGGTTCTGTATTGAATTTGGTGCTTTTGGAAGTTAAGCCCTATATAAACATGCTGAATGTAAGGAATCACCTTTCTAGAACATAGATGTTGTTTAAGCACTTCTGTGTTGATCTCTGATTGATGATGAACATTAGAAAGAAGTCTAATCTGTCTCTGGGTATTTCTGATGATGGGAGGAATGTAAGCCTGTTTTATGCAGAGAGGGAGCTTAATGGAGGTAGTACTTGATCTTAGGTGCCTCAAGCCAGGGGTCAAATGCTGCCTGGGACTTCATTGTCTGATTATCTTCAAATGCTTGGGTGTCTGCAGTCCATTTGTGTTCTGAGTTGGAGAAATTTAGGCAGATTAATCTGGCTTACTGTCCCTGAAATTTTCCACCACTCATGTGTTGTTCCTTATGTCTGTTTTTAGAACACAATCATATTGCCTTTCATATACATATTCTAGTGGGTTTAATATTTCTGTTTTTTTCCATGACACAGAGATGTTTCTTGTCCATCAGCAATCATCACTAAATATACTTCTATAAAAACACGTGGTTATTATATAGAAATGGACTTGAGTGGCTTTGGGAAATTTCACTGGTAGTCTGCATCCAGCTTTACCTCTTTAGTCTGTTGCTGCCATGCCATAAGTCTTGTACCCATAATTTACATTATTCAGTTTTATTGTTTTAGGCAAATATAAATGGCCGTGTCTTGGCTCAGTGCAACATTGATGAACTGAAAAAAGAAATGAATATGAATTTTGGTGACTGGCACCTGTTCAGAAGCATGGTAAGACTTTCTGTTCAGTGTTTAGGTCATAAATTAGTGTTTTTCAATATTAATCTTTTTTTCTTTCTAGTTGCTTTATTGTTGTCATCATCTTTAAGTTTGTAAGTATTGTCTTAAAACATGCATGCATCTGCTATTTTGTTACTTTGTCTTTTTGCTTTAAGCACTAGTGGATAACTGGTTGCCTATGGATTTGCATCTTAATTGATTGTGAACTCTGAAGTTTTTCCTCCCTTTTTTGTGGGATCTGTTTTTTCCGGTATGGGCTCCCTTTTCAGTTTACCTATTTTAATGAAATGGTCAGAACTTAACTCGTTCTTAAATCCCTATCCTACTGTTGTAGTTAGTCACGGAATTCAAAGTATATATAATAATAAGTGCAAGGAATTGGGCAGCCAGGCTGTTACAGTGAGGGTTACACATCGCAGAAAACTGAGTTTTCTCTTAAATATCTTTTGACTATTGCCAGTTTTCTTTCTTGAAATAACAGTATGTCTCTCAACTGTAAGTCAACCTTGAAAACACTGAGAACTACATGATGAGATTAATTGTTAGATACGAAGTGTTTGGTTTTGCTTTAAAATTGTAATTTATCACTTTCTAGTTTTACAAGAATTTAAGTGTTTTGCATTTTAAGCATATGAGTTCTCTCAAGGGTCTGAGCAGTAATAAGAATGATTTGTAAATACAAAAGAATTATTAAGTGATTTTTCTTTGTACTTTTCCATGGTCAAAACTGCATACATAGGTACACTTTTACAGCTGTGAATTCCTCATTCCTATTTTTAATGGAATTCTTGTTTATCAATTTTGAGAACTTCTATTCATGTAATCACATTTAAACTCTCTCTCTTTGCGTGTTAAGATACTTGAAATGAGAAACTCAGAAAACCAGGCTGCTCAGGAGGATCCTCGTGGGGCAGCAGAGCACGTTTCAGCTGCAGTTCCTCACGGTGACCTTACTCGCCGTCCTGGCCACAACACCGAGCTGCCTCACACCGAGCTCACAGGTCTTGCTGGTCAAGCTCCCTACACACTGAACTTCAGCTTTGAAGAACTCAACACAATTGGTCTTGATGAAGCTCCTCCACGCCATAGTAACTTAAGTTGGCAGGTATTTAATAGAGAAATGTATTCTGCTTGCTTACCTGTATGGAAAAGACGTTTTTCCCAGTCTTGGATACAGACAGGTCAAGAAATAAGTCTCTGGGACAGTTCAGATGCTGTCAGTTCTCAGTCTTGGTAAAACCTAGTCCTGCAGAGATGTAATCTCTAACCATACTCTAAGTTGAAGTCTTTAGTCTTTGCCATCTGAAAACTATTAATTTGTTCCAGTAATCACTCTTCATGACAAAAAACCTAAAGCTGTCATGCTTTTCTCATCTAGCCTAGGGTGGTGTCCTCCAAGGCTTCTGTATTTTTGTAGTATTCAGGCTTTGTATATGAAATATTTTAGCTATGAGCTAACCAGAGATTTACCCATTCAACAAATATATTTTTTGGGTTTTTGAAATGGACAACTACAGTTCTCCACAACATCAGAACCTTGTTCTTACAATGCATAGCCTATTCATAGATTCCAGAACTGACATCCTTCTGTAACTGTGGTTTCTGCCATAGGTCGTGGTCAGTTTTTTTCTGCATCTTATGAGACCACCTGAAGTGTTGGATTTGTCTGTCTTTAAGAAATAAGACAAACCAGTTGGTGGCTAAACAGTGGACAGAATTTTTTTAAAAACCTACCAAACCCAGTGGGGTGAACCCTTTTCATCTCTGAAAACAAATTAAAAAATCTTGACGGTGCAACAAAAGACACCCCAAATTCCTAACTATAGGTGATACTTTTAATAATTAACATTGTCCATGACAGTGGGTTTGGGATATATATCCCAGAGATAGATTCAGAGGTAGTTTTCTATCCCAGATACTTCTGAGTATCTGCATGCACACTTGTGTATGTTTGTAGGATACTAATTACCCTTACTGCCCATTTCCATGGAGTATCAATGTATGTTTTTTCTAGACCAAAGTGGCATTACTCATATTTGTTGTATTTAAATAAATAGTGCTTCTGATGCCTATATAGTTATCTGAAGTTGAATCAAAGGAATGAGGAAGGTAGTTTGTCGTTAAGAAAACATTAGAATTCACCTGTTAGAATTTTTTAAGTCAGTGCTGATTAGTGTTGCTTCTTCTCTGTTGTGGTGGGTTGACCCTAACTGGACGCCAGGTGCCCACCAAAGCTTCTTTGTCACTGCCTTCCTCAGCTGGGCAGAGAAGAGGAAATATAATGGAAGGTTTGTGGGATGAGATAACGGCAGGGAGACGTCACTCACCAGGGACCATCATTGGCAAAATAGACTCCACTTGGGGAAATTAGTGTAATTTATTACTAATCAAATCAGAGTAGGGTAATGATAAATAAGACCAAATTCTAAAGCAGACATGGAGGCAAAGAGGATTATGTTTGTCAGAAAACTGATTTTTCTGAAATATGCAATGGAATTTTGCCAGGATATATTGAAGTATGTAGGATGAGGGTCTTTTAAAAATGTGTTTGAGAGATGTTCAATATTTAGATGAATTCTTGCTGTCTTTCTGATATAAAATGCTAATTTTGTAAATGTATGAAATGTATTAGAAAAGCCCATCTTGACATACAAATTCAGTTTTTATCATTATATACTCAAAAGAGTTAGCCTTAAATGCACTAGATAAAATGCTTGTTTTGTGGAATTTTTCAATTATGGGGACAATAAGAATACTTTATAAGTTTAGTGTGTGTGTGCAGTTACATATCTATGATTATAGTAAGCATATTTTAATTATAGTGTTTACACTATATATATAATTTCACTTGCATAATCTTATTTGCAGCAACAAAAATAATAATTTAAGTAGATATTTAGTGCTCTGAGTTATTACATTTAAGAAGATCAATACAAAGAAATAGTTCATTTAACTGTTACCTCTCTCTCTTCTTTTTTTTTTTCCAGTCACAAACTCGTAGAACTCCAAGTCTTTCAAGTCTTAACTCTCAAGATTCTAGTATTGAAATATCAAAGCTTACTGACAAGGTGCAGGCAGAGTACAGAGATGCATATAGAGAGTATATTGCTCAAATGTCACAGTTAGAAGGAGGTGCCAATTCTACCACAGTGAGTGGGAGGTCCTCCCCTCACAGCTCAAGTGCCTTCTATATGGGCCAGAGCACGTCAGGGGGCTCCCTGCACTCCAGTGCAGAACAGGAAAAGGGAAAAGATGGTGAACAGAAACAAGATGATGGAAGAAAGTCCTTTTTGCTGAAGAGGAATGATGTTGTTGATTACAGTACTTCAGGTGTTTCTACTAATGATGCATCTCCTTTGGATCCTATTACTGAAGAAGATGAAAAATCTGATCAGTCTGGTTCCAAGCTTCTCCCAGGAAAGAAGTCTTTGGAAAGAACAAGTATTTTCCAGGCTGCAGATTTAAAGCTTAAGGGAGTTACTCTCCGGTATCAGAAACTGCCCAGTGATGAAGATGAGTCAGGAACTGAAGAATCAGATAATACTCCACTTCTTAAGGAAGGTAAAGATAAGAAAATAGATATCAAAATAGAGAAGCAGCCCAAATCTCCAGAACATGGTTCTGAACCTATTAGAACCTTCATCAAAGCAAAGGAGTATTTGACAGATGCCCTTTTGGATAAAAAAGATTCATCTGACTCTGGTGTAAGATCCAATGAAAGTTCTCCAAATCATTCCCTCCATAATGAAGGATCAGATGATTCACAGCTTGAAAAGGCAAATCTCATTGAGCTTGAAGATGACAGTCACAGTGCAAAAAGAGGAATTCCACACAGCCTTAGTGGCCTTCAAGATCCAGCTGTGGTTCGCATGTCTATTTGCTCAGAAGATAAGAAAAGCCCTTCTGAAAGCAGCCTGATAGCAAGTAGCCCCGAAGAGAGCTGGCCAGCCTGCCAGAAAGTCTATAATTTAAACAGAACCCCTAGTACAGTCACCCTAAACAACAACAGTGCTCCAAGCAATCGAGCTAATCAAAATTTTGAAGAAATACAAGGTATTAGAGATCCATCCCAAATTATCCTGCACCCTGGCTCGGGTTCCAATTCAACTGCAGTTCAGAATGAGAACCTGAAGACGGTTGCCCACAAGCGGGGCCAGCGTTCAAGTTATACCAGGCTTTCAAAAGATTCATCAGAGCTCCACACCGTTGCAGCCTCAGAGGGGGCTGGTTTTGGAGAAGAAAGAGAGAGCATCCTGTGAAAAGTAGACAGGTTAAAAAGAGTATGCCCATGAATTGTAGCTTGGAATTCTTTGTCAGTCTATGGCTACATTAAGCTTTGTAGTTCAAGCTGTCAGTATTGTAAAAGAAGGCCTAGATTATTTTCAGTCATTTTCTCTGAAAGGAAGAGTAATTTTTACAAGAAGCAAATTACTTTGGACCTTCCCCACATATAAAAGTGGTGGTTGTCAGCATGGAAAATAAATTCTTTGTTAAAACGCTGTGCAAAGGTTTGGTCAGGGGCAGATTTTACAGAAGTATGGTTTAGTTATGAAAAGTACAATGTGATTTTGCTTTTCTCTTGGGATATGTATTACTTATCCCTTCTAAACATTCCGTTAATTCTCCATATTTGCAAGTAAAGCTAATACTGTCCATCCTTGCCATTTCATGTACGAGATTCCAGAACATTGAATATCACAACCCGTGACACCCTTACCAAACTTTGCCTTAATTTGTGAATTAATGTGTGCAACATAAATTTCATGTGTTGAAATTCGAGTGTTAAGGTACTTGTTTGGCTCTCTGTATGCTTTTGCTCTCTGTATGTTCAGTAGTTACTGTTGAATTTGTGAACTTTGGGGTAGAGTGCTGATAAGGATTGTAAGGAATGTTGTCTTGATGTGTCACTGGAATTGGCAGTTATTTGTAAGGTAATACCTTATCATTGACTTAGTGGATCCATTATTTATTATAGATAGGCAATTTTGCAGTCACTAAGTAGATGGTCTCAGTAGATGCAACCACCACATTAAAATATTGTAAGGATAAAGTATGAATATGATGTTTGAACTTATGAAGCATTTGTGACTGTGTGTGGTTTTTCCTTGGTACAGTGTTTATCATTTGGTTATAGAAAGAAAAATAAGCAGTGTTTGCCATTTTAAAGCTAATGCATACCTTTTGGAATCTTGTCAAAGCTGTACTCCAGCTTCTCTATTTCTGAAGTACAGTGTTTGAAGATTTTTTTTTATCATCTAAGTAATGTACCTGAATGATGTTATATCAAATACTTGTACTGTCCAGTGAAATCTGCATGGTTTTGAGGAAGAATTGTTCAGGCTAGAGTCTGCTAGTAGAAAGAAAATAAAAAATAAATTGGCATGTTGGGCTTGTGTCCAAATTTCTTTTTATTTGCAGTATTTTGTTTCTTCACTTAATAAAAATGTTAAATCCATGTTGATATGGTTAAAGGACTTCACAGATTTAATTTGTTTAAAATGCATTAAAACAATATAATTATTAATATAATACTAAATAAACATCAAGTATAAAAATACGTTTGATAAATGAAATTGCCAAAGCAGATGTTTCTAAATGAAATGCTGTGAACTGCAGAGAAGTGGCCACCTCTCACTAGTCCAGAGCAGTATTCCTGCTGTTTGTGGCAGTTACATGTGCTGGTAGCTTTGCACAGCTTTGCTCGTGTCCCAGTGCATCTCCAACCAGATGCTTCCCAAGGGACCTTGTGGTCTTGGCCTTTGTTTTCCAAATCAAGAGGATGCATTTCAATGCCAGAGTCAACAGAAGAACTCCTTTATCTAGGCTCTCTATTTTTTCATTCCATGGATGTCTTATGGAATGAAAATCTTTAACAGGATTGGAGATGTGATCTGTACCTTTCTGGATTCGGTTGGTGTGTTATTTAGTTGAATTAAAATTTACTCATCAGAGTGTTACAGAAGCACTGGAAACTTGTGTGCACTATTAGATTAATTGTTCAGCCAAAAAGCCTCCCAAAACAAAATAAGAAGCCTCCAAAGCCTGTGTAGCTTCATGATACTTTGCCAGATCTTTGGGAACAGTTTTTTGGGTTGGGTTCTTCGTCTTAAAAATAAGAGTACATTATTCTGCTTTCAGTCATTTTTGGGATGTAAAAGCTTTTGACAGAAAGATACTTAAAATTATTGTTTTGTAAGAGAAGACAAATGTGGCCTTCTTCATTTAGACATACACACAGTATTGACAAAAGATACCAATTGAGTGATTTTGTCTTAAGTCCCCCAAATAGATGAATGACAAATTTTCATATGGTTTTGAGGTATTTTTCTTCCTGAAAGTTTTATCCCTCAAGTCTTCATAAAATACCAACATGGGGATGAATGAGGTGGTTGAGTGGAAAACTTTTGAGTGTTTCTGTCTTGTTCACTACTGCCAGTGTAACTGCTTACCCTTGCTAGGAAGCAATCGTTATAAGCTAAGTGTCTGTGTAAGATGGCACAGGACTTCATGCATTTCTCCCTTTGGGTGTGTTGATGATCCATGTCACACATGGCATGTGGGTACCTAAAGTCATTTCAGTTCCAAACAGTGGTTCCATCCAGTTTCCTGGACTGCTTTAGCTGCATTATGTAGTAATGCAGGCTGTAGTTTATATTGTCAAATGTGTTCACAGACTTGTTATTTAATGCCTTCCTAGCAAAGTTTCTAGAATTGGGAAATATGAATGCTTCATAGCCAGTTTAAGAACAGCATGCTGTAAAAGCTGGCTTTTAACAGGACAGTAAATATAACTGACTCTCAGAATCTACTTGCATAAAAATAACTAGACAGAGTGAATTTTTCTTTTAAATTTGTTTTATACAGGTGGTCATAAGTAACAGAAGAAACTGTGGTGGTATGGTAAACGGGGAGAGGAGAAAAAGAAATTGAGTACTTAATACAACACTGTAGTAAGTGTTCTTTAGTACATAACATAAATATATGTTAGTTACTGTAAATGTTTAATGGTTTTTTCACATGTAGAATATAACAGAATAACATTTGCAAGAATTAAAAATACCCTGCAGTTTCCTAGCTGAAACTTGGTGTTTTTCTCTGCCACAGTTTCTATGGCTACTTGCTTGCATAGTTGCACAATTTTTCGAGTTAAGAAACCATAAACAATTTCCAGTGTTGAAATATTAAATGTTAACTCTGTGACTTGTGAGAATCATGGAACCCAAGAGTTCCATGGAAAATGGAAATGAATGAAAAGTATAAAACAATAAGACAACTGCAGACTTATTTCTGGTACTCACCGCTTTCCAGAACTCTTGTAATGATAGTTTATGTATCCACTCTAATTTTGGATGGCTGAACACACAGGAACTTGAAACCATGACTACTTTGTCTAACTGAATCTTAAGAGCACAGTTCCTCATGTTATGATGCCTGGATAAGTTTGCATGGCAGGATGAAAATAAATCGCTTTTGGAAGGAAAAATTGGATGCAAGTAACATTCCAGGTTTTATATGAGACTCTTGTGGCTATTTGCCAGCCTTTTCCAGGGTTGCAGTTTCTGAGGAAGTGAGAGAGGGAAATTCTTACATTTCACTAGTAAAACTTGCAACAAAATGATGGTCTGGTAAAAGTCTTGGAGAACTGGAAAAAAAGTTTCCAGTTTGTGCCTGTCCTGGTCACTGTGGGATATTTGATCACCCTGTGTGAATTTGCCCACACAGCAGAATAGATGTTGGTAAGTTTTCAGTCCCTAATCTTAAGGTTTCTTTTCAAATATTGTTAATTTTTTTGGTTTCTTCCCTTTCTTTTATTTATATAATCTTTGGGAAATTTTCCCGAGACACACTTAGCATGACTTTATCCAGAATGCTGAAAATAGGTGGTTTCTCTTGTGGTCTGGGGCTCAACTGTTCACTTCTGTCCACAGAATCTGCAAAGCCTCTTTTTTTACATGTGCAGCTCTCATGGGAAGCTTCCTGGACCTCGCTGTAAGAATCTGGGAAGTTCCTCGTACAGCCACAAGATAACACAAGCAGAGGAGGCACAGTTCATCATGTTGCACTCTGTGGCCTTGATGGTTTTGATCAGCTTTATCATCTGTTACAGGTTTATTTAAGTTTCTAAACACATTACTAAGAAATTGCCAAAGAAAAATAATACCTGAATATTTGAGGTCTTACAAATGAAAGCTACAGTGGTGGTAAAATAGAAGTGTTCATACCAGCTAGTGAATTTTCAGACACACGAGAGAAAAGCATTGTAGTAATTGGTGTGAGATAAAGACTGCTTTTGGGATTTTAGTCTATTCTGTGCTGTATAGGAGCTGTAATGAGGAGAACTTAGAGCAAAATTCCAATTCCAGTTAAGCAGAGAAGACTGGAAAGAACATGCTAAGCTTCCACACTTTCTGGCAGCCTTGTATGTTGCATTTTCTAGATTTCAGTTATCTTTCTTAAGGCCCAGTTCATCATATTAGGAGCAGGGTGGGGACAAATTTTACGTAGAATCCTTCTCCATGGGAATACAGAAGAGTTTCGTAAGATTGACATATTGTCACAGGTTTCTGAATTTTAGCAAACAGAACAAAAATAAAAGGGAGTATGGGTGCTCAAAAAATTTCATCGTATAAATAATACCACACCATGTTTCCAATCTTTGAATCTAATATTTTCATCTATGGGTCTGACTCCTGTGATACACTTAATATTTTGGTTTTTCGTTTAGCAATTTATGCCCTGTCTTCCATAACGTAAGACTCAGAGCTACGGGGTTCTTAGCAATGTTTTTGCAGTCACAAGTGATTACAGTTCTTTAAGAAGACTGATAGTGACAAGACCAAATGTTTGGGCCTTAAAAAGCATTAACAGGTGGTGTTGTTTCCCCAAAATTGTTGTGATGGTGACTGTGGATAAACTTCTAAAGGAAATTCTCGTGGCCAATTTCCTTCTCTTAGTTTATCAGATCTTCAGGTCACCTTCTTCTGAAGGGGAAGGAAAAAAATTCCTGGGATATTTTAGAAGAACAAAGTCTTGTGGAGGAAAGAAAAGACAGGCTGTGTGACATTTTATGTAGCACAAGGTTATAATTGAGAATGTTACAACTCACCCCCAGAAAGTGAAGGGTAACCCAAATTCTTGTTAATAGATGCCTTGGGGCAGCTTAGAGTGAAAGACACTGAATGATCGGTGTTTCTAGGTGTATGTAGGGGTTTATTGCAGAACAGTTTGGTTGCAATGGAAAGCAGGTGTGTAGCAATTTTGGTTATTACTATCTATAGCGATATGACAATATACACTTAAAATATATAAGGAAGGGGCAAGTGTAGAAAGTTGTTACCTCCAAAAGGCCTCCTTACAACACTTGGTTGTTGCAATTATAATGTCTGTTAGTCACAGTGGTGGTTGCAGACCATCAGGTGGTGGGAGAAGTCACACAGAACCCCCTAAAACACAACATCTGTGGAGTTCACTCAGGTTCAGGTGGGAATGCCCAGGTACCTCGGAATGGGGAGTTTCACACTGAGTGATGATTGTTGATGAATGTTGTGGTTCACGGGACACTTCGGAAGCCTTTGACACCTGAGACATTAGAGCTGTCTATTATGTCAGCCCAGTCCAGTCCGTTATGGCCCATCAGCAGAGATGAAACCCCTCAGGCTGAGTGTGAATGTCCCAGTACTTCCCCGGAAAGGGAGTTACCACAGTTTCCTTCAGTAAGGACAAAAAGACAGTTCCCCGCCTCACAGGGTTCGCCTCTTTCCTTCCCTTGTTCCACCCCAGCTGTAGCCTGTAGAGCCGTGCTCGCCCTCTGCACCTGGCCGGGTACTTTGCACATCGCCAGCTTGCCCCTGAATGTTTGAGCTATCAGCATTCCAGTCTCTCTGCAGGATCTGTTTTGGATACATTCTTCTCTCCAAACCTGGGATGATTGGACAATAGCACCCCTTTATCTTATCTCAAGTGCCCGTCACTTTCCAAACTGCAGTCAGGAGGCATCTTGGGGTGGGGTGGGTGGGCTGCGCTGGTCGCAGAAGAACAGCTGCTTCTTTGCAGTTTGCTATAGTGGGCTGAAGTCCTCTGACAATTTTAACAGTGTTTAAGCCATTAACCATTTCAGTCTGTCATAGAGAGTTGGTGCATATTTCTTTTAAAGATGAGATTCCAGCAACAAAACATACTTTTTGTTATGTGAATTCTTAGATCTGCTATCACACAGCACAGTGTTCAGGGTTATTTCACGTTTCAGGTCTGAGTACTGACGCTGCATATCCTCATTGCTTCTTAGAGAAATAACCTGGATTGCAGAATTGTCTTTGTGAGTAAACCAGAGTGTCTGTATGTCATTACTGGAGTACAATAAGTTTATTGCTTATTAAAGAGAAGGGGAGGAAGGGAATGCTAGTGGCCCATTATAAGATTTTGTGTCCAGGATTTCTCACAGTAGAAAACAAAAAGAAAAGTCTGAATAGTTTGTATATGTCCCTGGAACCTAGAAATAAAAACAAAGGCATAAAACATTGACTGTGGGGAACAGTTAAACTAAAATGGAAATTTTTGTGATGCCTTACTGCCTTGCCTCACTAATTAAACCACAGGGAAGCAATCAGCAGAGATTTAACTTTTTTGGTTTTGAATATTTCTCCTGAAATAATGTGATGCTTTGTGCTTGGCTAAAAGCAATCCATATTCTTGAATATGTTTACATATTGCGGTACCATCAAATCTTCCTAATTTGTTACAGTGCTTTTGAGAGGCAATGAAGTTTTCCTAGGTTCATTTTGGACACCAAAAGTCCTTTCCCACCTCAGCAGCAGTAGAATACAGAATTATATGTATTTTGTAGGAGAGTCCTGAGCTTTCATCTGCCAGTCAAAATGGACTTTTGGTGAGAGACCACCTTTATTTTATGTTCATTTAAACAATAAGAAGTCCTGAAATCTAAACTGAAGATTCCTATTAACTTTTTCTCATTACCCAGCGTTTTTTTTTTCCTTCCTCTTTACATTCCCTATTTGACTATAAACCTTGCAGTCTATTTATGGTCCTCTCCTTTTGGCAAAACCTTAGGTTTCTAGCTTTGAATGTGTTGGGCATGCCAGTCATTTGGGACTGGGCGTATATTTGCTTTCCCTTGTTGGACATGCTGCTGTCCTGTCTTGCCCCCTCACACCGTGTTCGGCACAGGAGAACATCATGTACTTGGAACTGTTTCAGTTCTGCCTCAACACCTGACTGGTAGCTGGGGCTTTGGTTGCTGACAGTGTGACTTATCTTCCCCAGATTTTTCATGATAACCTCAGAACTGCTGTACACTGCAGTTTTTTCCACCTCAGCAATGGCAGAAAATGCTGTTGTACTGCAGTGGTGGTGGTGTTTTTTGCTTGGAGGAGGATATTTGATTGATGGGTTTTTTTACCCTAGGAAGGTTTTACAGCCTAGGTAGGCTCTAGGTTCTACAATAATTTTTTTTCTCACTTCTCTCCATGCTCTTCCTCATGTTCTGGAAAAGTCACAGGATATAAATATCCACAGTCCACAAAGCTGATCTTAAAATACATTTTAGCTGGTATCTCTATTGTGGACGGTATTGTGGACACATCTAAAAAAAGTGCACTAATTTATGTCTGCCAATGGCAAAAACCTTTGAACTTTATTTAGTGGGGGGAAAATCTGCTTCTTTGTTTCCTTGCAGCTATTCCTGGTAAATAATCAGCAATGATTGCTCATAGGATAAGCACAGTTTTCAGCTCATCTGCGTTCTAAGCAGTCTGTTAAGATTCTAGAACTTTACGGTTGCACTCAGGAAGGGTTAATTTTCTTCATGGTTCTCTAAGTTATGCTTGATGATGCAGGTCTGAGTGGCACTGCAAATAGTGTTACGTGCAGGACATTTTAGCACTTGCTTTCAAGTAATCTGAAGAATCTGAAAGGTTCTACATTTGTTTAAAGACTCAAGCACCAGCCTTTGGTGTTCAGGTATTTTTCCGCTGAAAGATAAAAAGAAATCTTAATTTTTTAAATTTTCTATAAAAGACAAATCATCAAACCATAAGCCTATTTAACCTCAGGACATATTTACACTTTAGGAATATAAAGGAGGGTTTAGAGATTTTGTTGTTCCAGGATGCCTTCTGGTCTTAATTTTCAACATCATCTTTTCAGTAGCTTCTCTCAAGGTGTGATGAGGAACCACGAATAATTTCCTCTGTTTTCACCATCTGTGCTACCTTCTGCCTCTCTTCCATCTGATGACAGACTAACTCAGCTTCATCAGATCTTTTTATATGCTAATATGAGCCGGAGTCTTTAATTTTGTTGTCCATGGCTACGGTGTTCAGTAATTTTTATTTTTTATTTTTTGTCTTCACATCAAATTCCAGGTCTCTTTGTACAGTAATTTCTTTAAGCACCTGGTGGTACTTTGCAAAACTGAGATCCATAGAACTAATTTATCTGCATACACACTTTACTCTCAAGCAAAAAGTACAATGGTGATTCATCTTAGATTTGCAAGAGAAGGTATTTATGCTTAAAATTCAAATTCAGGAAGGTAGTTCCACTTCTGTAATTTTCCAGTGTAGGAAGGGAACAGTTACTTTATTCTCATCCTTGAAATTATTTGGACTTTAAGAAAAAAATGCAGATTACTTTTGTTTGGACTAGTTGTGTTTTAGCAGAGACCTGCCAGTGTTCATCTGAGATGGACCATGGCTCTTTTGCTTGAGTAACTGCCTTCTAAAACATAAGATCAGTTGGCTCAGGTTCTATCAACTACTTTATGGTTCTTCAATTTTTTTTTTAAGTTTCAAGGACAGTAGACAAAAAGAAAGAAAAAATCACCTACATTTAAATAGCCCCTGGAGTTCAGGGGAGGGCAGAACCCTATCAGAGTTTTTTCTCTTCAGGAATCTTTTCAGGCTGTGAAAAGCTGGACAGAGTACTTAGACACTCATCCTGCTACTATGGTGAGCTCCTTTCTAGTCTTTAACCTTAGGTTTGTTTTTTTTGGGGGGGGTTTTTTTGTTGTTGTTTTTTCTTAATATCTATCTGTCAATAACAAATCTCAAAATAACATCTCTATCTGATCTCTGATCTGATGGAAATTCTTTACCTATTCTAGTCCACCCAACCTTCCTATTTCAATGTGAATACTGAGTGTCTGTCAGGGTTAGGCCACTGATGTTCCTATGCTATGGGAGAGATCCTGATCAGGAGCATAAAGGGCTCTATGAGAGAATGCTCTAAAAAGCCTTTTGTTTCTTCTGTCTTGACTGTGTGTCCAGACTTTGGACTTTCTGTTGGAGCTAAGGAAGCTCAACCATCCCATTGTCTGCTCCACATTTCACTTGGCAGTGTTACCTTGCTGCACCAGCCACACATGTTCAATTCAGTGTTCTCTGGGTCGAATTAAATTGTTTCCAGTGTGGAAGCCCAAGGGGAACAACCCAGGTAATGATCAGGACTAGGACTGCAGGACAGGACCTCAGTGGAATTTATAGCATTGCCGTTCATGACCATATCTCTTCAGATTGTAACATTGTTTGGGAGAGCAGGTGAAATCCACACTTAAGATCGTCCCTGCCACTGTCATGGTTTTGGATAAAGCAGCCATGAAGTCCTATAGCTTCCCCTCTTCCCAAGTAATTCTATTTTAACTAGGGAATGTAATTTTATGTAGCTTGCCATACCCAGGCCATCCTTTCATGACCAGGATGATGAGAGGGTGTGATTTTGTCTTCACAGGATCAAGTTAGGACCACTTTAGTAGCAAAGCAACACTATCTGTAAAGGGTGCTAAACAGGATGATGATTTATGACATGTCTGTGGTGGAACTTGCCCAGAGTGGTGCAATTCCTCAGAACTCTGGCAACCCTTGAGGAGAGTCTCCACTGTAGAGAGCTGTGAAGATCTTCTCTGCTCAGAGCAGAGCCAACAGGCTTTGAGCTGATATTCAGAAAGAGTTACAGCATCACACAGGAATCTGGGGGTTGCTGCTGAGCTTCTAAGATTGATCTTAGAGTGTGGACTGTGACACCTCTTTCCAGGTCACTGAGAGTGATGCACGGAGATGTTTAAATATACATTTAAAAATGGAGAAAAAAAAAAAATATTCATAGGTTGCACCAAAGGGCAAGACTTTCTGAGAGCTCTGGAGTTCTGTAGCGGAGCCAGGACTGAGATGACACAGCACCTGTATCTGAAGTATGTGTGAGGATGTGGTGTGAACACATGCCGTGGGTAGTGCAAAGGTTGAAAATTCTTAACTGCCTGGGAACATGTGCAATTACAATATAAATATGTAAATGAACAACACTTCTAAGAAAGTAAATCACTGCTAAAGAAGAGAGATTTCAGGAAAAAAGTTACTGAGGGTAGTCATTAAAATCTTCCAAGTCGATGCTATGTAGCACTGAAATGTATTCGATTCAGATATCTTAGAATTATTTGGATTTGAAAATTCTGAAGAAAATATCTTCAAAATTCATTCATGTTTAGCTATTGTAAGATCTTCTCTTTAAAGCTTTCTGAAAAGAAACAAGAGAAACAGAAAAAATTCCAAGATAAATTGACTCCACATAACTGTTTGGCTTATATATTTTTCTCCTCTCCAATTATCTTACAAAGCTAAATTATGCAGTGGACTTCTGCAATACTAAGAAATCAATAATTATTAAAAAAAAGAAAACTTTTGAGATCAGAAATGTGAGGTTCTGAACACTTAGACCTGTCCAGCATACCAATAGTTTTTTGTCCAGATAGTAACTTAAGCATATTATTTTTCTTTCAGTGACTGCCTCAAGTCAGTATGGCCAAGCTGTGCTTCCTGTTGAAATTATGGATCCAGTCAAAACAATCTATAAACCATGATCAATTTTCTTGGAGAAATGGAGAGATAGCTGTATTGTGAAGATACAACTACTAGAAGATAGGAGAGGACTGCCTGGAATCATATTCAAGGCAAAAAGGGAGGGCCTGGGGAATTATCTTTATTTTGACATCTGGAAGAACTTTATTTATCACGCTTGTATTATTCATCAGGTGTTTAAACTTCAAGTTTGAAAGTTAATATTAAGTTTTCAGGAATGACCCTTATCAAATTGCTCCAATTTCCTCCTTTGTCTGAGGAGGAACCAACCTGCACAAGATGGATACAGCAGATGTGATATGTTTGACTGCAGTAAGACTTTTATCATCCAAGCTTAAGCAAATCATGCAATGGAGTGAAAGCAGACTGCTGGAAAAGGTAAACCTGGAATGATCATCAGTTATCTCACGTCAGAGTAGGGTCACATGGGGGTCTCTTTGGTCCATTCTTGTTCAGTACCTCAATTAGCAAACTTATGGGTTGGTGGAATCTAAGAGTTTGCTATTGTCTGAACCTGCCTTATCTCAAAGGAAAGAATTACTGATACACAGAAGACTGTAAATCAACATGATGCCACTCAGTAAAGGCAAGTATTGCACTTGCAAAAGTAAAATCAAATTCACAAATATAAAACTTGTAAGCCACTGAAATACTGCAGAAGAAAATAGGGTTTTAGTGTGGCTACTAAACCAGTAGTAAGCTAAAAAGATATGTGATACTGTGGAAGTGAGAGGGAAGAAAGGAAAAGTCTGATGGGTGAATTAATAGGAGTATTATCCAATCCAGGAGAGGTATGTCCTGCTGCTGAAGGTGTACTGTGCCCAGACCTGAGCAATTTTAATAAGAAATTGAGGAGAATAGCAAAAGCATATATAGAAAATATAACTTTACAGGTATATAACATTAAAAGAGTTGGATTTAGAGGAAGGTTGAATGGACGTGATTTCTTCAGATGTAAAATATTGTTACAGAAAGATTATAAGCTCCATCAGTGGAGCACAAAGTAATCAGCTTCTAATTTGTGGTAGAAACCCCTCCCCAGTATTCTGAAAATAAAAGCTTTCTAGTAAAGCACTATCAGTGATGTCAAGTTGTGGGATTTCATTCACTGGGAGTATTTGAGAGTAATATAAGTGAACAAATCATAAGATGACCTCCTGCCACTCTGGTTTGCACTTTTTGTTTTACATTGCAAAAGGCACAGAAATTTGTTTCAAACCTCAGCTGTCACTGTGTTCAGCCCCAATGGGACTCCCAAAGGAAAAACAGCATGTGCCAAACTGTGTGTGTTCTGGGAAATTCGCTGATGGAGTAGGCCCTGATGTAAATACCTATGAAAGAGAAAAAGTTGCCAAATTCCCCTTTGGAGCAGGTCCATGAAAAGAAGTTCAAATGCAAAAGGTTTCACTTTGAAACAGAAAGAGCCAGGCAGGCAACACAAAGCTGGTTAGAGGCAAAGATAACAATAACCCCAGACTGTTCCAGTTGTATGGGATACAGGGGCTCTCAGCTCAAACGGAGGAGCAAACCATTTTGCATATCAGATTAATTGTTCATGCATTCAATGGTAAGACTTCCAGTCACAACTTTGAGTCTTGCATTTTGCACAGTGACCTCATGTCCAGCCTATTGTCATCTTGGGTGTTTGCATACAATGTTATTAACATTGATAATTAAATGTATGGATCTTGGAAGAATTCAAGTAGTCGACATAAAATCATGTTACCTGATCTGCATTCAGGCCAGAGAAACTGCTTTTACTTCACACAGAGATGTGTGGCTGCCCAGTAGTTATGCTTTCTCCCTGGCTCTTTTTTACTTAGTGATACAAACAAAACCAGATCTCAAACTTACATTAATGCTTCCAACAGGATAAGAACCATTCTTTGGCCTATTGCAATGGAATCTCTCCCATTGAGATTGATTCTGACACTCTGTAAAACATAATGCTGCTCTGGGAGGGCTTCCAGGCCATATAACTCCCAAGTCATGACTGGCAATTGTTTGAGTGTGTGGCAGGTGCAATATCACATGATAAATAACCAATTTTAATGCCCAAGATGCTCCCATTGATAGTATTACAAAAGTAGCCCAGCATGAGACATGCTAGTTCATAAGAATTGCTGAAAGGGAGAATGAAATTTCCCATTTTTACAGATGGATAGAAGTATGAAGGAGTGAAATGACTCGCAGAGGTCACATACAAAGTCTGTGGGAAATCTGGGCTAAGAACTAAGTCTTGTAGCTCCTGGTTCAAAGTCTTAACCACAAGATTGTATTTCCCCCCCCCCATCGGTCCCCCCCCTGTTTCATCACCTTTAACAGCTGATAAATTACTGGTTTGAGGTGCTTAAATGCCAGAAATTTGAAGGGAAAGGTAAGAAGTTTTTTTGGCTTTTAAGTGTTTTCATGGACACCTTAAATCATTCACCAACTGTATACGAATCAAATGAAATGAACTTTCTTCCCTGACTTGTAATTAAGTGCTTAAGAAAGCTGTGGAAGCCATCAGTTGATTAAAAAAATTAAAAATACATTTCAGCAATAGTTCAGAGACTAAGAGACAGTAAACTAATACTTTTAAAACTTGAAATTGATTACATCGATAAAGCTTTTTTTTTCTCCAGGAAACAGAAGAATGTCTATAAATCTCTTTTCAGTAAAATATTCAGTTGCTTAGAGGCATCTCTCTCTGAAGGTCTTTTGGAAAGTGTGCTTCTTTTGAGACCTTTTCTGTGATGATTGCATCAAATTGCCACACAGTTACCTTACATTGGCCTTTAGGTCCCATGTTTCAATGTGACACCATCTCAGAGATAAGGACAGATAGCCAGTAATTGATTAGGTCAAGTAATAGTCCCAAGTATACCTCCACTGAAGCCCTTAGGCATTTGTTTTTGGGTATGTCTGTGAGGCAGTCTGATGCCTTTAGATCAACTCATGCAGGTGATGAGGATGACTGGAAAAGCCGAAGCATGGGGAGCAGTCAAGATTTAGGTGTCAGTACAGCCTTCTGTATCCTCTATGGCTGTCTCCTACTCTGAAGTCTGTACTGGACAATCTTCTTTGGTGTTGGTACCCAAGTTAAGAGAATGAAAGTTTGCTTAAGTCTTGCTTACATACTGCAGTCATGCTTCCCACTTATACTACAGAGGTATCATTTTTTGGGATTGGAAAAATGCTGGATCTTCACATTCACTCCCTCTCTAACCTTTGAGTTACTGCGTGAATTAATGCCCTCAAAAATAGCACTTACAGAGCTGTGTTTCCTTTGTAGGCCTGAAACTTGTATATCAAAAAAACTTTATTGTTTCTTAGTGAATGACTTTCATTGGAAAATCTGATTGATGGAGAAATTTAGATCACAGAACTCTTGGTTTTAGCGTCAGTCCTCCTTTCCTCTGTCATTTACTGAACTCTGCTCACCGTGTCTATTATTTTTGACTTAATCATAATCCTTTTTATCCTTTGCTGCATATACTTCTGAAGGAGAAAATCCCACTTTTTATTCCTAATGTAAAAAACATAAAAACAAATCTCCTCATTACCTATTTGTATACAGATTTATTGGTAACCCCTGAAATCATATGTGAGGTCATAAATGTTATGAATACGTAGGATTTAATCAGAAATAACACTATCTAATAAACCCCAACATGGAATAAAACAAAAAAAAATTCTCAAAGTTGACCTACTTTTTTGTTCTCCCTGCTTTAAGTGAATTACATGCTTCCTATGATAATATTTTGTTGTTACTGTATGCTTGGCAGGAATTGTGTTACTGAAGGTGATTCATTCATAATTTTCCTAGCAATTGAACCTGCAAAAGGAAGTTTTAAAGAAACACTTGTACAGCTAATTATCTTATTTTTCCCTAGAAAATGTTAAATTTAGTCTATTATGGAAGGTATAATTATCAAGGGCTAAAATCCTGGTTTATTTTCCAGAGGTTATGCAGTGTGAACAATCTCCAAAATGGAAAAAAAAAAAAAAGAAAAAGAAATCATTTATATTCTGATTGAGGTGCAAGGCCAGCTGGAACTAGCATTTTATATTTGTAAATATAAAATATTTATGTAAAATATAAATATACTGTGGAATTAGAAGAGGGATTTTTAGCTCTTTCTTAAAACTCTTCAGAGAAGCTGAAGAATAAATCTGTCCACCCTCTTCCTGAGTTCATGAGACAAGTCAGTCTCATCCTTTGGTTCTAATAGCTCTGCTTTTTTTTCTTGTAGAATTTGTGACTGCACTCACTTTCTACATTGCAAATGCACTCTCTTCTGTTCTGCCTCTTTCTTACATGGACACTTCTTTTTTACCTCATTCATTTTGTTTTCCATGCTTTCGTTACCTGCGATTCTTCGCATAAAACCTACTTTTCTTCCCTTTCCCTGGCAGAAAAATTTTCTTCAGAGATTTCTTGTGTGTGTATATGTGTACATGATATCACTTATTCTTTTCATCCTGTGAATCCTTCGTCTCATTCTTACACTTGTAGTCACATTTCCAATGTTTTGTGGCAGGATACTGTCACTTCATATTTTTCAGCGGAAGACCAATAAATTCTAAAGTACCTGCCTTGTTTTCTTACTTTGATGCCTGGCTTCTGAATTTCTTTTTCTATTTGAAAAAAACTTGGTTATTTTTAGGCTCATAACTAACAGATCTGCTTCCTTCCAGGACTGCCATAGTCCAGGTATATGTTTCTGCCTTCGGATATCTCTCCAGGAGTGCTTCCTTTCCCCTGACAAGTACTGACTGTTCAGCCACCTTTCTTTTATCTTTTTTGAAAATACTGCTAACCTCAAAGCCCTGTAAAATAGCAATAAAAATAATACTATGTATTAAAAGCTGCCAAAAAAACCCCCAAAAAACATACCATTCAATATTAGTGACACTCTGTGTCAGATTTTCAAATTAGGAGAATTGTTTTCACACTGTCAAGAAACTGCTAACTGCATGTTGGATGTGGTGTGTACATAACACACAGTTGTTATGTATATGTTTACTACAAGGGTCCATACTTCTAACCTTTTTAACTCTAAGCATAGCTTTTTCTTCCAAATTAAAATTTAAACTTAGATAGCTGTATGAATTAAAATAATTCAGTCAAAAAAAAAAATCTCCAAGGGACTCTTAAAATTTTTGAGTGACTGAGGAATCAGTTTTACAGTGGAATTTAGAATTTAATTTTATAGTTTTTGTGATATCTTGATACTTACAGGATGAGGTCCAACCAACACTTCCAGTTTTTTCTGTAAGAGTGGTAAGTGCAACTGTGGGATAAGGGGAGCAAAATGGGAATTAGTAAAGATTAGTGCAAAATGTGTCCACGTGTAGCACCTTCATATCTGCTGGGTGGAAATATCTATGTGCTGTAACCCAGCTTTTTAACAAGAGCCAGAAGGAGTTTATAGATTTGGTGTGTGATTTACTCAGCCTTCTAACTGTTATATCTTTTGAAAAGTGCTGATGGGAGATTTACTTAATGCATTTTACAAAAACTGTTTTAACTCAAAGCAGCAAAACCCGAGCAGTGGCACTGTGTTCTCATATACTTATGAGAAGAAATACAAAAGCACTAGGAAGATGCTTTTCCAAGAAGCTGTGAAATGTAGCTATGTAGCTTGACCAGTCTTGCTGAAATAGCCTGTCCATCACTTTATTCCTGTGTATTAATTCATGGTGACACTGAATCTGAACTTTAAAAAATACTTACATGTTCGTATTCTTGGTCTGGGTTTTTTTTGTGTTTGTTGTTGTTGTTATTCTTGTTGTTGTTTTGTTTTGTTTGTTTTGGTTGGTTGTTTTTTGTTTGGCTTTTTGGTTTTGTGTTTTTGTTTGGTTTTGTTTACTTGTTTTTGGCGGAATGTTTTTGTTTGGTTGGTTTTGGGTTTTGTTGTTGGTTTTGGGTTTTTTTACTATTGTTCTTGAAGCAAATCTCTTCTACCCTTAATGAATGGAAAATTAGAATCTCTTGTAGTTAACCTCCTGCATAATGATGTCCGTGAGAAACATTTCCTCCCAGTTCCACTGAGGTAAGTCAGTGTGTCTTTCTGATACTGTATGAGATTGTCTTTTCTAGAGGCATTAATATGTTACGGCTGGGGGTGAAGCTACTGGTCTGAACAAGGCAGAAATCTCAGCAGCAGCAGCATCTGATGTCAAGAACCAGTTCTCTACTCTCTGCTCTCTAAATTGGTTTTACAGTAGACTGTTACCATTCCTTCTCTTCAAGTACTGCACAGATTTCTAAAAGGTCACAAAGAACTTGTGGATGGGCAGTGAGGTTACAGAGAATATGGCTGAAGGACACTGTTAGAGGTTTTCTAACACTGAATTTCCCTGGGATGCCGGTATCAGACGTAGCCAACCCAGCTCAGTTCTGTGGGGTGCCTGAGTGAGAAGGTCTGTCTGGGATGGAGGTTGGGCTCTCTACTCCAGGTGAAAGAAATTTGCACAAGACTGAAAACACAACTCAAACTTCAATCTCATTGCTTTTTTAAGGCTAGGTGTGCTGCTTTGATCTTTTCCAGTCTAATATGCAGAAGATACTTAGTCTCATGTTACTTCTGTCCTCCCTTTTTCTTCCTGTCTCTCTACCCCTTCAGAGCACTACATCTCTTCTCAGGACAAGAGAAAACTAAGATAACAGGTATAATTCCAGTAGGATATGCAAGTTCTGTACTGACAAACCGTGCACCAAAGCGAATCTCCATGCCAAAAATATGAAGAAAGCTGTTCTAGGAGAACATGAGATGCTGAGAGTACATGGAGGAAGTACCACCCAAAGCTGATCTTGCACTCTTCCTTAAGCATCAGATACTGCAGCTGCTAGCAACAGGTGGGCTTCAGTGAGGCAATACTGCTGGTCCTGTGTCTGCTCAGATACAAGATAGCAAGTATCCAAATAATTTGTTCTCTTCCAAATGAAAGAGAAATTCAGCAGGTTTACAGTCCAGTTCTTAAAAAGAGAAAAAAACCCCAAAAAAGACAAACAACTCTGTGCGAGCTTTTGAAGTTCTGCCATCAGTAGTAAAACTTAAGAGCTGTCTCAGGCTGTTAGTTTTAAGGAGAAATACCTGATGTATTCATAAAACTGTTAGTCGGAGACAGGGTGTATTTGGTGGTGATATTTACTAGAAATTATAAAAACGTACTCTTTTTGGCAAGTAATGCAGTTAGTTTAATTGTTTCAAATCTGGATAGGTTTTGTAGCTTCACATAATGTCATTTTATCTATCCATTCATTGTGTTCTTGTGAAACAGCAAGTAAAGTGCTGTCTTCTAGAACAGCTAACAGCAGTAAGTCCACTGCAGCACTTCCTGTGCAATTCATTTTTTCTCAATTTGGCCCTATTTATAGTTCTTGCCCAGTGCAGTGACCGTCCTTTTAAAATATTTTTTTTCAAGACAAGCAATCAACTGAAATATAAATTCCTCTTAGTTACCATGAGTGACTCCAAAAGTAATTGCATTTGTTTGTTTCGTCCTTTGTTTTCTCCTTCAGTTTATTTTAGCTAGTGGCTCACACAACCAGTGGCTATTGCAAAATCAGCTTTGTTTTATTGAAATAGTGTTTGCATTTGGCTCCTACACTTTAGAATTATGATAACTTAATGGCTGTTGTAGAGAGGAATATGGTAATGAGGGTAAAGCAAATTTGATTTCAAAGATCCAACATTTTCATTTATCTGTAGAATCGGAAAATACTGATCCTTTTGCAAAACAGTAGGTTTAGAGAGCACATTTGTGAAAACCTTTTTCTGAACACAATTCAAGGGCAGTGTTTTCTTTTGCCATGCAACAGTTGCAATCTACTATCCCTCTTCTTTGCAGCTTCCAGTAAAAGCTGTGTAAATCATTTCTTGTAAGTTAGCAAGGGCAGTGGTAAACACAGGAAAGAGATGCTTACTCACAGCTAATTCTCATTAGCAAATTATAATTGTATCTCTTTCCCATATCGCATTAATTGATCCAGACTGCAAAGTGTTGTATAGAAGAATCCTTAACACACACTAAACTGTTTATAGAGAACGCGTTTTACTTTCCAGTCAAACACAAATTAGCGCTATCAAATGGTGCCTTCCCCACAGCGGTGAGAGCAAAGTATTTGGTATTTCAAAGCCGATTTGTCTGTAGGTTTTTACAAACCATGTCGCTTCGTGGGGATGAAGCCGGGAGCTAGCAGAGCTGAACGGGCTCCGCCGTGTCCCCGGAGCGGGCACAGGCGGCGATGTTGGGCGGTGCGGTGCGCGGCCGGCCCGGAGGGTGGCACTGGCCCTCCACGCACCGCCCGCGCCCAGCGCCGCCGCAGCCCCAAGGTGCGTCCTGCCCGCGCTCCCAGGCAGCGCCCTCGGTCATGTTGTTGTCAAAATATTGGCACTGGCTCTGCAAGTGGCTCCCGAATAGTTTCGGTGCGATAGACGCAGGGCTGTTTGCCCGGGGGTGAGTAAACAAACCCCAGCCTGCTCTCTGCGTTTCCCTCACCCTGAGATGGGCCGGAGGGGCTCCTACCGCCCGTGGGTGTGAGCCCGCCGGTTTCTGACTGGGATAAGACTGGGAGCTGGGCCAGGTGTTATTCAGGGCGATATACAAGAAAAGCCAGGGTTGGAAACCTCTCCTCCAGATGAGAGAGTCCTCTTGTATCTCTGTTTCCCACCCCCCATCCCCGTGTGGAAGTGCCTATTTGGCAACTTTCATGCGCAGCCTACTCAAAAATGTATTGCAGAGTTTAAGTATGATTGTCACCAAAACTATTTTGCTATCACATACTTGAGTGCAGGTCATTTTGATCTGTTCTGTTCAGCTACTCGGTTAACAGGGCTGTGGACAACAGCTGTGTACAGAGACAGTAAATGGGCCAGGGAAAGTGGTGAAAATGTCACAGATTTTTCTGATGTGTTCTGGAGGGACAATGACAATGGTATAGAATAAAGAAATTCCACATATTCAAGGGAACTTAAAGAACTAACGTTAAGGCTTTGGGGCCTCAGCTTTGACCTTGCTGTTTATCTTTGAATGACAAAATCTTAAGAACAAAACCAAAGAAGTGAATCTCTAAGGGAGGACCTAGCTAAAGCCCCTAGTTCTGATTGTGGGACTGCATTGTCTAGTCGAGGAATTAGTTAATTCTGAAAGAGGAAGAATTTTTTTTCTTTCTTAATTTACATTTTTAAAAACATGTTTGTTTGTTTTCCTGCTCAGTTCCCCACGCCTTGTAAATTGTGAATTTCTCTTTTGGCTATGCATGATAAGAAAATCGGTTTCATTCTACAAGTGTGTTAATCATCCTGTGGCTTAAAAATATCAAAGTGTAAATGCCTTAGTTTCTAAAGGGGTTGATCTTCAAATAATTGCAGTGATCTGACCACTGCAGCTCTTTAATTTTATAAAATGAACTGTGGGTTTAAAGTGACTTACTGTTGTCTCACCCTAAAATGAGCAGCAGGGTGAAAAATTAGTTTTGACAGTGAAATTTGGTGGCGATTGCGCTGTATTGTTACTGGTTCGGAACAACGAAGATCTCAATACTCTGATTACAAGCCCGAATGTGCTGCTCTGAAGAGTTGGGTAAAAGATACAGGAAAAAGAGTATTTTAGAGACTGAGGCGTGCTGATTTGCGGCAGTGAAGTGTTTCACCACCGGGCTGTCAGGGTTAAACGCTGATTGCACGGAGCTGGAACGAGCCCTGCGCTCCGGGCGCTGGGACAGTAGCGAGGTTCGGCCACAGGAGGCACAGCCGGTGTGCGCTGATGGAGATTTCCCTAATCCCGGCGGGGCTGGGCACCAGGAGCTGCAGATCAGTTCTGGGCCGTGTCCTTCCCTCCCCACCCCCAGCCCCGTCCCAGCTTTTGCTAACCCTTCTTGTCTTCTGATTGCATTGATCCTCGGAGAGGGCGTGCTCCTGCTCGGGCAGGGCAGCGTCAGTATTAAGAGATCAGAGCTGGCTTTCTCCCAGCCTACGTGAATGGATTTGGTGTCAAGGGCAAGGAAAGGCAGCTGCTGCTGCCCCACAGCACCACCCACCCACCTGTTCGCCGGGGAAAGTGTTAGTGGCCCCAGGTGAGGCTCCTGCCTTTCACACTAAGAGTCCCCAGAGCACAGAAACCCCAAACGTGCTCCCTCAGGCCCAAAGCGCAGCGCCTACCCGAGAGCTGCACTTACCCTGAGCACCAGGAAAGTTCCTTTCGTTCAGATTACAAGTGACTCTCTTAAATTCCTAAGTAGGACTCACAATTTAACTTCCCATTTCGGGGAAGTTTATGCCTGTGCTTAAATTAGAATGTCATCTGATAAGGCACAGTTCCCACATCCACTGTCTTATGACAACTAAACATATTTAATGAACAGTGGTTCCACAGGGTACAGTAAGTGTCCCTGGAATAATAAGGGATATTGCATCGCTTCTGAGGGCAAAAGAGAAAGAAGAAATAAATCGTTTCTGGCTTTCAGGAATTTAAGACTCCTATTTCAAACTTAATTTAATTCTTATGGAGAGAGTCCCTGTAGGAGCAGCCAAAGTTTAATCAGTAACACAACAGCGATTTAGCTCAATTCTCAGTATCTTAGTCATATGGAGAAGCTGCTGCAACTGATTAGAAAGCCCATTTCATTGAAATATTGCATGGAAGCATGAAAATTCCAGTGAGGAAAGGCAACAGTCACTTCATCATTCTAGATCCCATGTTAACGCATCACCAACTCTACCATTCAAAGCTTTTTTTAGAGAAATGTAATAGTTGGGGGACTAATAACCACCCACAACCCTTAATTCTGAGTGATTATTCTAAACACAAATTAACAGATCTGGGCCATTACTACCCCGAACTGAATCAGAGGGGTGGGAGGGAAGAAAAAAGGCAATACTCCATGGGAATGCCTCAGGATTAACTGCTTTTGTACATTTCCAAGCACTTTTGTCAAAAGCATCCCCTGTGTAATAAATTCTAGTTCCTTTCACACTATTTACAGGCTTAGAAGTTTGCAATATACACTCAAATAAGATTTTCCAAGTTACAAGGATTATTCACTTCAGGTAATTTTATTCTTTATAGTCTCTACATATTTGAATTTTTACTTGATAAATTCATAACAGAATGTATAAGTATTAAAAAAACAAACAACAAAAACACAACACAAATCAAAGCCAGCAAACAACTGGTCCCCAAAGAATAAAGCAAGCAATCAGTTCAATAAACACACTTGATTTATTTTGTATAAAAAGGGTTAAGTTTACAACTAAACTTTTATAAAAAGTTTAGCATGATTAAGTACATCATTACACTTTTTGCAGAAATGTATATTTCTGCCACTATACAAGAAAACTCTAATGAAAGAGTTCACAAGGTTTCACTCATATATATATATTTATATATAAATATATACACAGCATTCAGTCCTAGGTTTGTGTCAAAAAGGTAATTTCTGACCACAGACTTTCCTAAAAAACTGAACACTGGATCCTTCTGGTACTCACGCTCCACCTTTGGAAAAAAAGGCAAAGTCTGCTTTAAAATGGGCAACTCCTTGTGAGATTTTTGTTTCGCTCCCCACGTTGGGAATAGTATATAAAGGAAGCCTTCCAACTAGGGAAAGGGTATTTAAGAGTCTCTTCATAAATAACTAGGTTCAGTCCAAGTTGAAAAATGGGGTGGGGATAAAGATCAATCTTGATTTCTTCTTCTTTATTAATTTTAAAAGGTCCTTTTACTTGAACGTGGATTTCCCCCTCCAGATACAGCTGAAAAATAAATTCAGCACCTCAAAAGAAAAAAAAAAAATCCTGTAGACATTTTCTTGTGCAAAAAAAAAAAAAAAAAATCTCATCAGTGGAACACCTGCAAGAGATTGAAAAGAGGCATATTTAGGAGAATGCTAACAGGGCAGAGATCCGGACAGACTGGCGCCAGAGAGGAAGCCACAGTTTGAACATTTAACCAAACACTCAGAGATTGGGCAAACCCTGGCGTCCAGATGCAACACATACACGCTCACACACTCGCTCTCAAGAGCACAAATTGAACATAAAAATAACATACACTCCAGGGAAAGGCTAGAAAGAGGATTCTCAGTCCAATCTTTATTTGGATCTCTGTAAACGCAATGTTCAGAGGCGCCAGTCTGCCTCTTAGAGCAATTATTTGATTAAAAGCAGTCACTTATTTAACTGATAGCGCAGACAATCCCACATCACAGAATTCAAGGAATTGTGCCAAGATTCCCAACTTAATCAGTCACTTTGGCCCAGGAAGCTAAGACTCCAAGAACAGATAAGAATTTGCATTAAGCAGCGAGCAGGATCAGAGCAGCCTGTGCTGCTAGGCGAACCTTGGCGACACACACACATACTTAGGACCTCAAGACTCAGTTACTAGCCTCATTTCTTACTGATTACAAAGGCATCTCCTAATTAACTTTTAGGACCTATTTTTAGCACTTGCCATCACGCCCCCCCATTCCCCGGGGAGGCAGTTTTTACCCGAAGTTTAGGAATAAAGCACACTGCACTCACCGCTTGGTTCAGCCACAAAGTGCTTTGCTGTCGCTTGACATGAGCTCTGAGGGGAACTCGGATGCCTGAGAGGGAACAAGAGCGGGGTAAGGGCGAGGTAGGAGAGCACTCGGGGAGGCGGGAGCGGATTGTCCCGGCTCCCGCAGCGCTTCCTGGGTCCGGCCCCGCCGCGGGAGAGGGAGCGCACCGCGGGCTCTGCCACCCCGCCACCAGAGCTCCCCGAGCGAGCCCGAGCCGGCTCAGCAGGGACGCGGGGAGGACTTACCTGTAGCGAGAGGATGCTGATGTCTGTGTTGAGGGTGGTCAGAGGAGTTCTGGAGGAAGGGTTCTGCCCGGGTCTCTGGTGGTGCAGGCTGACGATGCTGGGGTGCGAGTCCAAGGCGATCTGCAGGTCCAGAATGTAGTCGATGACGTGCTGCAAGATTTCCATCTTGCTCACTTTCTTGTTCTGCGGGATGCTGGGCACCAGCTCCTTCAGCTTGGAGTAGCAATCGTTCATGTTGTACAGCAGGCTCATGGGGTCATCCACGGGGGTCTTGCTCCGCGAGATGCCCAGGTTGTGCTCCGAGAGGCCGGTTTTCCTGACGGACCGCACCGGGCTGAAGGCTTTCATGCTGGCAGGCGGGCGGAGAGCGCGGTTCCGGCGGGCGGACAGACGCACGGACGGACGGGCTGCAGCCTGCGGAGCGCTTCGCTGCCGCTCTGGCGCTGCCGGAGCTCGCACTGAGGGTCGGCGCTGCGCGCCCGTTCTTTATACGGCGGCCGGCGCCGGGCCCGGCCCGCGCTCGCTGCCATTGGCTGTCGCCGGCACGTCCATCACCGCGGGGCGCCCTCACTGGTGGGGGCCTTCCGCCCGGGCAGCCAATGGCGGCGGGGGGCGTGGCCAAAGGACAGCTGAGGGAGGAAATAGCGCGCGGGATTGTGCGGGCGCGCGCGCGGTTTGGCGTTGCATTCGCTCGTGCGCGGCCCCGAGGTGTCCCGGTGTTCCCGATCCCTGCGCGGCCCCGAGGTATCGCTGCCTGCCCAATCCCTGCCCTCCGCCGCACCCTGATCTCTGCACGGGCTCCCTCCGGTGTGCGGGGTGCGCAGGTCCCGCCGCAGCGAGGGGCGGCGGGGGCTGAGCCTTGCCCGGGTCACCGTGGGCTGGAGCATCCCGGCGGTGTCCGCGTGTCCCCGCTTAGCCAACGGCAGCCAAAGTCAGTGGCCGGGTTTGCAGCCAGCGCTGTAGGCTGCGGGTGTAAGCAGGAATGAAATACGTCAAGATTAAAGATAAATAAGCCTATAAACCCCACTGCAACTTTCTGTCCTGATGAGAACGGGACACTGAGCACCCCGCCAGCCAGGCAGGCGTCTCTCCCAGCGCCCTGCTTCCTGAGAACAGGGCTACTTCAGATGATGCTATTAATTGGAAATCATTAAGCAAATGTGCATATTGGAAGTGCATTTACATGTATTACCCTTGAAAGGCTGCTCATCTGCGCCCTATCAGTGCTCGTGACACAGTACTGCCATTAATTATGCATAGATTGTTTCTGGTGACAAATGCAAATGCTTACTACACGCTGTACTTTTAGCAGCTTTTGGCTGCAGCCAATGAAACATCTTCCAGAAACATTCCAGAGAAAAAAGTTTTCAGGGTTTTTCTGTTTTGTTTTGTTGAGCTGGAGAAGTGACTTTGATTTTACTTTTAAAAGTTTAGTTCCATTGTATTTTCCCATATTTTGCTTATGCTACCGGCTGTATAATAAACGGACACAGCTTCCACCTCCCATTCCACACACTACCTGAGGAAAGTTCAACTTGTGAAAGCGTGAACGTATATTCACAACTAATATAAGTGAAATTCTGCACAAGTCGCAGCAATTCGGTAATTGTAAAACCACAAGGATGCTTAAAGCGCGTTAGTGTTCATTGCAAACAAAACCGTAGTAAACGCACACATCCATAAAATCAGTGAGGACTGTGCTGCCAATCATAACTATTAAAAGCAGACAAATACTGGATTTATCTGCGCTATTGTTGCATAGCTACACGAAGGGGGTCGGGGCTGTGAGGGAGGAACATTACGGACACTTGGAGACAAAGCTGTGAAGAAGAGCCGCATCAGTGTTTTTTTTTCCAATTAACGTGGCATTCCTGAACTGGTGGTTGGCTATTCTTTTAACAGGGCACTTTGGTTACTGTCACACCGGGGTGTTTGCCCCGGGGCTGTTCTCCGGGGTGGACTGGAGGCGGTGCCGAGGCTGACAGGAACACAATTCAACGCGTTTTGAAACGCGAGGGGTGAAAGTGAATCTCAACATTCAGCCTGATAGGAAGAAAACGTACACTGTTCAAGTGCAATTACAGAGTAAATAATAATAAAAAAACACCCTGCCAATTAACGACTCGCTTAAAATCACCACTCAGTGCGACTTCAACCTTTACATCGCTAAGATACCAACTGGTGGTTGACCTGCGGCCACAGGTTTTGATCCTGCAACATGCTCGCGTTTGTGTCTAATGAAGGAACCAGTGGAAGAGCTATTGAGCGGTTTTCGTGTAATAATAGCCAACGTAAATACGTTCATGCTTCCCTCATCACTGTTTGTCGTTCTTGGACAGCGCACGGCAGCAGCGGCCGGCCGGGCGCTGCAGAGGACCGTGTATTATTGCTTTCGGTTTTCCACACCAAGGGCTTAGCACGCTGTTTGGAACACCGGGAAGTTGTGTGGAGAGGCTAACCTGGCTATTTTCTCTGTCATCAAATGACTGTCATGTGCGCTTTCTGCACGCGAAGTAGAGCCCGCGAGCAGCCAGGCTCCGCTTCTCCCAGGCGAGCGGCTGAAGTGGCTTTCCCTGACATTTCATTCCCTCAATTCTGCTGTTTTAGCACTGAAAGCCTTGGCAGCGGCTCTCCGGCTCTGGGAGCTCCTGGGCTCTGACACCGGTCCCACGAGAGGTGTCGCAGCCGCGGCGGTCCCGCTGCCCGGCGAGCCGGGGGGAGCCCGAAACCAGCGGGGCTGGCTGCGAGCTGCACCCCGGGGGCTTTTCCCAGCACCCGTCCCACGCAGCTCGGGGCGCCTCGGGAGCCGCGCGTCCGCCCCTTCGTTTTCAGCCGGAACTTTTACAGCCGGTCCCCAGCCCCGAAACGCCGCCGCCAACATCTGGTAGGACCCGCCGCCTCTCGAAGCCGCGCACAAAGCGCCGCTTTCGCCTCTCCGCGCCCCCGGCACGGCAAACGCGGGGCTGCGCTCCGCGGGCGCGCAGCTCTGCCCCCGCCCGGCGCCAGCCCCGCGGCGGCCCCGGGTGCGCGGAGCGGCTCCGGGAGCGCGGCCCCCCCGCAGGCCCCCCTGCGCCCC
>VZTJ01001073.1:2424532-2443150 GCA_013397795.1 Orthonyx spaldingii | reverse complement strand
AAAAAAAAAAAAAAAGGCGAAAGAAGAAGAAGAAAAAAAAACTTGGGGAGAGATAAGGTCTGGAAAACAATCTGGAATTGCCAGGCTGTTGGTGGGAGCTCTGCGGGGCTGGCGTCAGGAAGTCTGCGCCGCCTTCTATTACTGTTGATCCAGCTTTGTGCAGCTGCACTCAGTACAATTAGCTTGTAGAAACAATCCTGCTGTAGGCAGCCTCTTCCCTTCAAAGTGCTTTTCTATACTGATCCCCTCACATCATGATGCTGGAAATCAAGTCACAAGCCGACCACTGTTTGGCCAACATCATCTGTGGGAATTCATTAACCTCCATCCCAGAGATGCAACAAGAGATTGTTTGTCCAGAACTAAACTTACAGCTTAATATGATGTAGCCCATACAGGAAAAAACCTGTGTCCCCATTTCTTTTTTTTTTTTTTTTTCTTTTTTTTCCCCCCTTTTTTTTTTTTTTTTTTTTTTTTTTTTTCCCCCCTTTTTTTTTTTTTTTTTTTTTTTTTTTTTTTTTTTTTTTGGTCCATAACAAGAAACACATTGTGCAGCTTTTTCTTCTTTTTTTTTTCTTCGGGGGTGGGGAATGTAGCTGAAACCAGGCATGAGCCGGCTCCTGCTAAAACTTTGCCATCAAACTGTTTTTTGGTTCATCGGGCTGCAGTTTCCATAGAAGCAACTTATCCCCGCGATCATCTTGTCGGGTGCACTTCGCAAGCTCATTTCCCGTCTGAGCTTGCTCCGCTGCTCTCGGATGCTGCAGCTGACACATTTCCTCCCCGTGCACTTTGCACCCACCTCATCCTTGCCCAGATGCTCGGGGCTGATTGTGCCGAAAAGGGGGTTTCAGCACACTCCGCAGCTGCCTTGGGGGAAGGGCCTTTTCGTGGGTTTTTAAAAATTTTTTTTATTTATTTTTTATTTATTTTTAGTTTTCTTTCTCCTTTTCCCTGCTTCCCACTCCTCGCCGTGCCGGCAGCAGCTTTCCTGGTGCCCGCGTCCCCAGCGCTGCAGACCCGGCTGGCTGGGGCGCGGCTGCGGCCACTGTCCCCCCGCCTCGCGCGTGTCGTGGGTGCTGCTGCCGTGTGCGACCGCAGCCGGTGTCACCCGGGCCCGGCCGGGGAGCGGGGCTGTGCTGTGTGGGACAGCGCTGCTGTGCCCCCGGCCGGGAGCGGGGCCCTGGCACACCCCGTCTGCGTGGGCAGCCCCGGAGCGGCAGCAGCAGCAGCAGGGTGACATCTCTCTGCGAACAGCTGCGCTGTTGGGAGCAGCAGTCCTGCTTCCCGGCACCCCTGGCAAGGATCTCCGCGTCCCGCCCTGCCTCAGCGGCTCTTGGACAGCGGGGCTGGCACCGTTGCTCCCTCGCCTCCAGCTCCTTCGCTGGGTACGAAGATGCCCTGCTCACCGTTTCCACTCAGCCCGCTCGGAACTCCTCTGGGTGCTGCTTCAAGGATACACCTTCTCTGAGTCCCATTTCCAAACTCCATCCTTTTCTCGTCCATATTGGCAAATGCCACAGATCCGCCAACTTTTAAGGGCTCTTTTCCTCTCTTTTCATTGTGCTTTTGAATAATGTTGCTTTTGCACAGTATCATTCCCTTCAGCCCACTTTTCAGCATCCCTCATCTGCTGCTGTTAATCCCAAGCCATGTGTTGTTGGACACTTTGGAAGTATTGTGGCAAAACATAAATGTTTTTTCATTCTTCTGAGACATCTCCATTTTGGCTAGAAGTGTTGGACTGTAGGATGGGCAGGCCTTTGTTCGGATTCTGTTTTGACGTGTATCATTTTATGATCATATTCCTAAACTGCTGTTGTGCAGTAAAATGCCTTTTACTCAAACTGTGTTTTCCAGCACAACCCTGCAAAGAGGGGTGTTTCCATGCAAATTGCATGGTTTTGCTTCAACATTTATATAAAATCCAAATTAAAATGCTTTAGTTCTAATGTTGACTTCTGTTTTGTATGATTTCTCATTTTTGTAAGTAGGACCAGTGCCCTGAAGGCTTTACTATGTAAACTGCTACCTGCAAAGGGCTGTTGCTTACCTGATTCTACTTGAAGAAAATTGCCAAGAAATCTTTCTGAGAGCAGCATCTCTCTGGCATAGTAAATGCTACTGGTATAAGGTGTATTAGATATATGTATTAACTCTTACGTTTTTACTCAAAGTCAAATACATTTCTTTTAAAAAATCTTTAACTATTTTATTAGTGCAACATCAATGTTTTAATGAAGTTACATATCGTCTTCTGGATGTGCTTATAGTGAACCAGTTAGGTGGGTCTTTAACTTAGCATGGTTGTGGTAAAATCTGGGATCAAGCAAGTTCACTTACTAGTGCATGGCTTATGTAGCAGATGGTTTTCATCTACTGTAGCTTTTCTAGTGATACCTTTAAATTAATGTAGGTCTAAAATGTTGCAGATTTTGCACTCCCCACCAATTCTCTGGAAAATCTATTCAGGATAGAAAAGGGAGAGGGGCCAGGCAGGCGATTACTCACAGTACCTCACATGCAATAAGGAATAAACCAAGCAATAAAAAATGGGCTTATTCTTTTGTTAATTATCTGGCTGGCTGGTCCAGCTCCCCTCAGTCTCCCAGTTTGGCCCAATTTTGATCTTTAGGTACAGGCCTGTGGGAATAAGATCACAAAACGCTTGGCTTAATTTCACTGAAAAAAAAAGGAGGGATTGGGAATTGGCTTAGTGGGAGAAGATTTTTCAAATCTGTTCCAGGTATGGTTTTAAGCACACACACCCTACTCCACCCCCCAAATTGTAAAACTATGATAATTTCAAATATAAGTGTGTTTATGTAGTATGCTCTGTGTGTTTTGGTTTTGCTCAATAATAATGTTTCATGAACAAAGAGGACAAATTGAGTCTGTACTGCAACTGGCATCTAACTGTTGGTCAATCTGGCCTTCCTGTTGTCTTCAGGAAGAATACCTCAGTTCCATGGTGGAAAGCCTTGTAATATTAAGCAGGCAGTACTAATTTAACTTTACCAAAACTATTGTTATAGGTTATGTCAACACAGGACCCACAGCATTCTCAGTCCTTTTTAACCAATGTCCAGAAAAAAATTTTGTATGGTCAGGAAAGCCTAATTCCAGTCAGGGTTTGGGTGCCAGAAGTGCAATTTAGCAAAATATGTGCACCACAGCCCAAATGCATGTGCACCCTCACAAATCCTGTTGAACCACGTGAGTTCCAGTGAAGTTTCCCAAGCTGTTAAAACTTTGCTTCTTTATAGGCCCAGAATGAGCGTTATCTAGGTTAAGCTGACTTTCTTAGTGACTGTCGCCTGCATAAACCCACCTGGGAATCACAAAATAGGTATGTGTCTAAATCTCTGGAGAGGCCTGGTCCAGGAGGTGTGCTCAAGATCATGGTTAAATGCACACTGACAGCGTGGAGCTTAGCACAAGGCGCAGCAGCTGGAGCTGCCGGAAAGTTCAGGGGCAAAGAAACAAAAGAACTGCTGCTTTCTCATAAGCAATTTTTCTCATGAGAGCACTTGTCCTGGAAGTGAGGGATGCAGATTCAATGTTCTGCTCATCAGAGGTGATATAAACTCCCTCCTGCTTGCAAAGCAACCCTAACGACCAGAGATAAGGCTAAGGTGGAGGACACCCACCCATCCTGTTCAAGCTTGCCACAGTAAAGAAACAGATGCAAATTTCAGAGAGCCAGAGGGATTATAAACAAGAGGGAGTCTAACACTGTAGCTCAGGGGTAAAGGCATCTCCTGGATGGCAAGAAGCCTGAAGTCTGGGCCTGCTGGCCTGGCAGACTCACCCATTCTTGAGGGTGAGGTTCATCTCACCTTATCTTAGCTATTTAGAGGTTTTCTCATCTCTCTGTAGTCAGTGGGAAGAGAGAACAAGAGACACCTGCAGAGAGTGATTCATTCTGTGCCCATCTGACACCTCTCTCAGGATGGAATGAATCTCCTCGCTGGGGGCCGTTGCTCTCCATCAGTTCTCAGCAGAAGCCAGACAATCAAATTCAGCCAGAAGCCTGACTTATGGATGCCAAGTAAGGTGGACTCCACTGTGGGTGACTGATTTTTCTGATTCATCATACCCGAATTTAGTCTTTAAAATTTGTGTGTGTAGTCAAAGTTAGTTGAGTTCTGTCTTTGTATCATGGTCATTCCTTCCATTGGAAGGCTGGACATGGATAGCTGGGGTGAAATGTGTTGGGATGAAGTATTGCTGAGCCTGTAGAGCCTAAAGACGTGTGCCCCTAGTCTGTGCTTGTGAATCGTGGTGCCAGGTTCTGAAATGTAAGTGTGGAACTATTACATGTCATTTTGCAAACTTCTTTTGTGGATGGTCTAAGTGACTAGAGGCACTACATGCTGCTTTTAAGGGAGGAGCTAGCTGTGTAAAATATGCATAAAAATTGTTTGAAGATATTATAAGGCTACAGTTGGGATTTTCAGAAAGCTGAAAAGCTCTGTATTTAAATCAAAGGAAGTGAAGTACTATGGAAAATAAGTGTATACTGCATTTTATGCACTTGAATACCCAGAAAAATCTATCTCTAACTTCTAAAACTGAAGGTTAGGTGCCTTTAAAAATATCACCTTTAATACTAGCCCTGAAGAGATGAGCCTATAATTTTGAGTTTCAAAAAGATATAGTTTTTTCATTTTTGATAATGTGGAATAGTGTTGTGGTGTACTGTAGGATAAATCCCAACTATGTACTTCATTGTTTCATCAGAGATCAGCAAAAGGTCACCCAGCCTTCTTATCAGATTACTGGAGTGCAAGTGTTTTCTGTGCTGGTCTGAGTTTGGTGCATTCTTTGCAAATGGATGATTTCAGGGAAAGACAGGCTATGTGTTTTTATAATTTAATATTTATTAAAGGTCACCAAAGGCTTATTGTCCCATCATTTTGCAAATTTTGGATTGTAGAAACAATTGTGGAGAATAAGTGTCCAGTTTGGCAAAATGACAGTAATATGTTCTCCTGATGGATTTTTAGCTACAAATACAGTTGGAGATGATGCCACCACATTGTTCATGTCAATCATTCCATAAGGCTGAATGCCTTCAACTATTCCAAAACACATGGTTGAGAAACACTTCTACTTCTTTTATCAAAATACGGAGGATATATGTTTAAATTTGGCAACATGAGAGTAATTTGGAATGGACTAAAATTAAATTATTTAAGGCCTCGAGCTATTGTTTACAGCAGAGACAAGAGATCTGAAAATATTAAAAGGATGCACAAACTTGTTAAAATACTTTGAGCCAGAACAAAACAGCTCATTTTTAACTAGCTGAGGATCTCAGCTGTTCTCCATTGAACAATCACAACTTGGACTTCTTGCAGTTTCTTTTTTTCCCTGCCTTATCACTCTTCTTGTTTTCACTTCATTAGTGATAGTTTTGTGTTCCTTAGTCCCTTTCACAGGTCCCTTGGTTCCGGAGATGGGATTCACCTCATTTGATTTATGGCATGTGTCTGGTTGATGTCTGCATCTAAGCCTGTCTTTAAAGACTCAGTTTACAGACAATTGAGAAAATCGTTGTTTCTGTGATGACTTATTTCTATCTAATACAGAAGTCTAAAGGCTTAACTCTACCCTTGATAGTCTCTTGATTTCTGAGTCCAGTTTTCCTTAGCCCAGACAGCATATGGTTTAACTAGACACCCTGGCCTTGATGTGGATGGCCCATGTCAGGGTTGGTTCTCAGACTTTCTTGATAATTCTCCACTTTTTTTTTTAGTGTGTGTGTGTGTGACTTGACACATTTGACAGCATTGAGAAGAATGAGCAGTGGGTAATAGACTTTGACCAAGAAGCTTTTGTGACTGTAGTCTGGTGGGATGGTGGGGTTTTACAGTCCACAGTGTGTAACCTCTGGCTAGACGCTCACAGTTGTAAGTTTTGTGCATTTCTGCCTGTTGTTAGCTGTGCAATCTTCACTAGCAGGGCTGTGTATTCCTTTGTGGCATAGATGGGACTTACATAGTGAGGGAAGTTGCTTTCTGTGGAAGCCTTACCTCAGTTGTTGTAGAAGGTACACAAGGAAGATGCTCCTTAAAACAGCTGAATTATGTTGTGGAGGACTTAATCCCTGTCTCTGCCACAAAGTGTTTTTTATGTGAGATGATGGACAAGTCACTTAGAGCAGACCTGTGTTAAGAGACTGTTTATCACATGGCAAGTCAATGGACATTGTCCTTAAAGATCTAAAATGTGATGAAAACACCACTCTGAAGTAACAGGTCCCATTGATCACAAGTTTGGCAGCAAGAACTAGAGTTAGTAGCCAGTACATTTTCTGACCAGCTGCTTTACATATGACGATTGACTTGACGATAACAGCTTCTTTTATTTATTTTTTTTTTTCCCCCCAGAATATATTCTAATAAATGTGGGAAAAGATTCTGGGGTGGTGGAAGTAATAATTGTAACAAGGGGCATTCTGGTGTCCTTTCAAGTTTTTCAGGGCCCATAGAGAGATTCCACCTCCTGCTCTCCAGCCAGGAACTTCCAAGGTGGTGCAGTGACAGTAGGGTGACTGCCAGAGACCAGAGAAAGTGCCAGTCACAGCTGGATGAGGACTTGGAGCAGAAACTAGGAAGTCCAAGGATAAAGTGAAAGGGAGAATTCAAGTTTCGGATCTCTTCATCAATTTAGATTTCTTTCATTTGAAATGTCAAGCTAAAATAAGCAACACTATCTAGAAAGTGAATGCTTCTGAAGAAGTTTCTTGTATTTCTGTCTCCTGTTAGGACAACTTGTGAGGTAAACTGTGGTGATTTTAGCCCTAGTTAAGTCAATTTCCTAGGTTATGGGAGACATAGTTTCTGGGTTGATCCAGTGAGGTTCTTGTAATCTTCAGATAAGAAACACCAGAAGTGGTCATTTGGGACATTCACCTGGTGCAATGCAAATTCTAAATTGCAATCTGAACTGGGAAGAATGGGATTATGAAGCCTTGGTTTTTGACAGGCCTTGGAAGCATCAGACCACTTATTTGAGAATTTCCTGAGAGAATGTTCAGGAGAATAATCTTGGTTTTCTTCTGAAGCGTGATTGTATTTTTTTTATGTGAGCTTCTGCTTTGTTTTCAGAAGTGTTTTTATAGATTCTATTCAGGAAAAAAATGTCATGGGAAAGTTTTTGGTATTTTTTTTTTTATTGACTGGGTGTTTTTTTGCTGTAATGCAGATGCTCCTTTTTAAAACCTGATGAAGGCATAGCTATTTGGGGACATGATACTCTCTGCTCTGTACTGAGAGCAGCAACACACCTTGCAGAATTGTTTTAAGGAGCAGTCTGGAGTGTGCCAATTTCTCTCTTTTCTGCTATTTTGGTAGTGTTTTGTGGAGTGAAGCACATGTATATAAGCTGCAAATGTACATTCTTGTATAGAATAAGCAGGCTGTCTGTGTGAATCAGCTGTTATGGGGGTGGCTGTGGGTAAGACATGAAACAGGCAGTGGAAACTCCTTTGCTGGAGACTCAGTAGTCTTCATGCTTTACACATATGGGACCTGATGCACATCCAGTGAGACCCAGGAAGACTCTCCTGTCAGTTCACAGCTTTGGATCCAGCTTCAGGTGTGTTTGTGAATGTGTATGTGGGATGTGGCTGGTTTTTGGCTGGAGTAACAGGTGCCTGTGAGAGCAGAGAGGGAATTTGTTTCACTGCTCTGGGTTGGCAAATGAATTTTATCTAAAGCTTGTCACTTGCACATAGCCAGCCTGCTCACATTCTAAATAGATTCTGCCCTCAGATTGTAAAGAACAAGATAATAACATTATGTTATGTACTTGAGAGCTAAATTATTTTAAAAGGCTGAAATTAACAGATGAGGAGGAATTTATTTGCCAAATACATTTCAGAAGCAGCTTGGGAAACCTGTCAGAGCCCATCTTTAACTGCTTAACTAGTGGCTGTTCAACTTAATAGCTCTGAAGAGTGCTTACAGTATGAGGGAGACCAAAACAGAATCCCGAGATGGGTGAGATTTTCTTCCAAACAACAAAAAATGCCATCAATTCACAAACCAGATAGTTAAAGAGGAAAATCTGCATCTACACCCACTAACCTCACCTAACATCCTCTATGCTCCAGGCAAAAAAACCCCTTGCTCTTTTTTTTGGCTCTTCACCCGTTCTTTCCAGCTCTGTTAACGTATTGCATAGCTGAACATGACCTTTGCTCTGGTAGCGATGCAGGCCTTTACCACACATTTGTCCTTTTACCGCACAGATATCTTCACATTTTCCTTGTCCTATCCTTCATGTGTGGGATAAAAGTCTGGAAAATTCTTTCCAGCCACTCTCCTTCAAATCACTCCTTAAGATGCACTTGGCCCTTCGTGTCTGTGGGGCTTTGCTGACAGTAGCTGGGCAGAGTGGAAATTAAATTGTTTTCTAGGCAGCCTGTGTGAAACCATGCCCACGCTATTTCTACTGCGGATCTGCTGTCAACCCCCTTTCCTGCTGGGGACGACAAGGCCGTGATGCCATTTTAGTAATCATCAGCTGTCACTGGAACCTGACATAGACAGGAGCAGCTCTTGCTCTGCTGGTTATTACCTTCCCTCTCCTTCACTCCCAACTGTCCCAGTTTGCTTTTAGCCCCTGTGCTGCTTCCATCCTGCACATCTGTGAATTCAGCTCCTGTGCCTGGCTGAGGGACTGACACAGAGTCCACCCTTTCAGGCTTTATTAGCACACCTTGGCTTTAAGCATCAAAGATCTATTTTGGGGAGGTGATGGAGCCACAGATCTTAACCCTTCTGAAGAAACACTTCCCTCCTACTTGTTATTACTTGCCCAACTCCATATGGAAGGGGAAGGCATCCTAGCTAATCAGAGCTCCAGACAGGCAATTCTTCAAATTGTTTTAGGGTTTTTAATTAATATTGTAGCCTCCAGTGTCATGTGGCAGAGAGCCAGTATCAGTCATCTGACAATAGCCTTCACCATTTATCAATAATGAGGGAATTCCTCTCATAAGCTCCAGAAGCTTCTATAATGGGTGAGATTGCTGTTTGCAAAGCATCCTGCAACATTCAGCCATGCAGGTCTGCTCATTTTTAAATTATATATACAAAACCCTGTTAAATCCACGTAGCCCAAAGACAGTGACTTCTGTTTATACTGTCCAGATCACAGATGCTGAGCATGAATGCATGAACAGTCCTTTTGTATGGTGTTTGACACTTTCTGTGGCTGTCTGCACTGTTTTTTAATATACAGAATCCCTGATTCTCCACTGCCTTGCACCCTGTCTATTCATTCTCACCCCTGTGAAGTGAGGGTAAAACACTATCAAAACAAAATGGTACCATTTTGCATGTTTTCCACTCAGTTTGTTCAGGTGTAAATAACGACAGAAAGAACGGGGCAGAGCAGAACCTGACCCGCAGTCTGTCTCTCAGTGCGTCAGGGGTCTTGAAGTGGGGGGATGACAGAACAAACACAAGCTGTTACCTTGCCATTTTTGCTAATGTTTCAAAACCAGGCAGCTTGTGAGGGTGACAGATGCAAAAGTCAGGCAGTTCTTCGTTCCTGTAGTCCTCACGTGATGTATTTCCCTAGAGAAATACAAGTGTTACCTGTGGTGTGGATGGGTGCTAATGATAGCTGGTATGGGAGCAGGGTTGTCGGTGAGACTCATCTCTCTGAGTTGTTCAGCTGCTCCACTTAGTACTGGAAAAAGAAAAATCCTTTGTACTTTCTGCTGTTTGCTGCATTAGCTTGTCTTTTATAAACGGTTGTAATGGAGAGTGAGCTCTTCAAGCTGTGGTAAGCCTGCTGCTTTGTCTCCTGGGCCCTGGACATGAACAGCACTCAAGTCTTTTTTACTTTTTTTTTTATTTTTTGTCATTGTAGTGACAGAAGATGGTACTCATCCTAACTGACTTTCCAGCATCCTCTAATACTGCCTTTACCCAGCTCTGCAAGTGAACACTCAAGCCTTCTTCCAAAAAAAGGTATCTCTTTTCCCTTCCCATCCTTCTCTTCACACAAATTCCAGCTCTGACACCTTCCTTGCTTTCCCGAACAACACATTAGACCATCCTAGACCATTCTGTTTTGGGAACAGAATTTAAGTATATTTTTGATTTCTTCATAAGGTATTGCTATTACCCTTTGTGATATAATGTACTTCAGCATTATTGCAGGAAAAATAATGTTGTATTGCACAAAAAAATCCACCCTCCATTAAAAAAAATACCCAAACAACCTAAAAATGTATATAGATAAATACTGGCAAGATCTGAATTGAATGAATGTTGCATGGGCTGTTGTAGTAGGTAGGAATAATGAGCAGAAGTTAGAGTCTCTTTGAAACCAGAACAGTAAATATTTTTGCTTATCATCAATTGAAATCTCAGCCTTACCATTACATTAGCATTTCCACTCATTTTTAGAAACAGAGTGAATTTTCATGACTCATTTGAGTGCTCTGTAACTATTTGTATGCAAATGTGACTCAAACTTTCTCACAGTCACATGCTTCACCCTCCTGTTGGAGTTCATGCACAAATGGGAGTGGTAGTGTTCCTTTTCCTTACAAACCTTACCTTTCCTAAACAGTCTTGTGCCTTTCTCACATTTACTATAGCATTTAAAGAAACACTTGTTCCTGTAATTTCAGAGTTGCTTTAAAATTGAAAGACTCAAAAAGAGAAATAAAAATCCACTCTGTATTGAATGCATTTTGTTAAAATGTTGTGTTCTCACATTTAAATATGAAAGTTTAGGAGACGAGTGCATGTTTCCGTCTAACTTTCAGAAAAAATATGCAAGTTCTGGCTTGAGAACAAGCATAAGGAAGTTCAGCTGAAAGGTAATGTGTCCATCAATGTATGCAGAGACTTAGAATGAAATTGCCATCTCAACCATAGCTAGAACAAACACAGCTGATGAATAAATGTATATTTACTAAAATAAATTCAAAGTGTAATGTCAGATGTGGACAATGCAGAATGCAGAAAAGCAGCAAACTGAGTAAACATCAAATTAAGGATTAGCCTTAATTGTGAGGAGTCAATTCCAATGAGAATCAGAACTGGGGAGCTTTTTTGCCCAGAACCAGCTGAGGTATATTTCTAACTAGAAGAGAAACTGCCTGATCTGTCACTGCTTTCCCATTTGAGGCTCATCAGCAACAGCCTGCTGCGTATAACATACAGTTCAAAGGCTGCCCTTATTTATGAGTATCTGTGACAAGGTTGTAGGCTTTTGCTGTAGCCCAGCAAATTTGGTTTGCAGTTTTTGTCTGCTTTTCCACAATGCACCTTCTGTTCTCCATAAACATCCATAAGACCTTCTGTAGCAACATCCCTTGCAACCACACAGGGTGTCTCTTTTCAGTGGTAGGAAGTATGTTTTTATATTTCTGTCTCTCACAAAGTCCAAATGACTAAAATAGAGTCTTCCAGAGTTAGTTGTTCAGGAGCAAGATTTTTGGAATTCAGATGAGACACTCCACAGAATCACAGAATGGGTCAGTTTGGAAGGGACCACAGTGGGTCATCTGTTCCAACTCCCCTGCTCCTGCAGGGTCATCCTAGAGCACACTGGACAGAGTTCTGTCCAGACAGTTCTTGAATATCTCCGGTGAGGGAGACTCCACAGCCTCTCTGGGCAACCTGTTCCGGTCACTTGCTCAGGAAGGAAGTTCTTCCTCATGTTCAGGTGGAGCTTCCTGTACATCTGTTTTTGCCCATTGGCTTCTTGTTAGCACCACTGAGGAGAGCCTGCTTTTGTCTTCTTGGCATCTCAAATGACACCAGTAGTCAGTGAACATCTAATCAGTAAGCTCAGTCTCCAGGGAGTATCGAACCAGAGTCCTAAACTATGTCTGCCTCTGAGTCAGTTGCATGGCTCAGCAGTCACTGACCATTAACTTAAAAATTGACACTGACAGATAAACACTGAAACTGTTTCTCTTATCACAGGAACTGGTTTACACCCTATATAATAGTGATTTGTTGCTATACTGTGCCTTTCCGGAGTGGCCTGCGCACACAGCACAGGGACAGAGGCCAGCGCATACCCAGCTGTGCACCTGCTCCAGTGCCGTCTAACACCCTGCAGGTCCGCAGATGCTTTGCTTATTGAAGTACTTTGTCTGTTTTTCTGTTTCTGCTGTTTCTGTCATTAGTCAGCAGCCCTCCAAAGGTACCTGGGCTCTGTTATGGCTGCAGTTAACATGGCTAAATAAGCTAAATGCAAGTGAACTCAAATGCCATGTTGACACACTTCTGACTGAACTCAATGATCAGTTGGTGACCATCTAAAGTTTCTAAATTGACATGAAATTAAGCAAGTTGCAAAAGCTGTAAACAAACTGTAAAGAAAAGAAAGTAGGAACTTGGTACTTGGTCTGGCTGCAAGTTCCAGACTGATGCATAACCTGCCAACGTGAAGTTCACTGCAGGATCGGGGCTTATGAAGGATGCACTCCCTCTTTTCTCAACGCCAGCATCATTAGTAGTGCAGGTATATAGATCTCTTAAATTAATAGTGCAACAGATTGTTCCTGCTGCACTTAACAAGCAGTTCAGTATAACAACCATGAGCTAAAATATTCTCAAGTTTGTGAACTTCAAAGCAAACTTTGCTTCTTTGTAAAGACTCTTACAAACAACTAAGCACATTTTCTCCCACCTCATCTTAAAAGAAATTACAGAAGAATATATACAGCAGGCCTGAAATTCCTGCCAGCCCTTCATCTTGATTTTCTTGGCATATCGGTAAGGGATCTGGATGCTGAAATTTACTGTTAATGAGTACCTTATTTTATGGATGTGTTCTTTTTCTCTGCCGTAACGCTTATCTGAACTGTTTGTGCTCTTATGGGGGGCCAAAAAAGACACCTAGAAGATAAATGCTGAAGTAACCAGTGAAATATCATACTACTTTGGTGTTTAATTTTTAGTTTGGAAGTATGGGTGGTCTTTAGTTGAACTGAATTTCCTTATTAATTTATATATCTGTGGATTATAATCCTACAAATTATCTGCAATCTTCATTTCGAGGGTCTTCTGTGGTTTGTGATGGATTAAATGTAGAGACAGCAATTATTAGGGAGCTGTTGGTCAATGCTAACAAAAGTGGCAGGTAGTGGTTTGACTTGAAACAATGTGGATGAAGTATATACCTAAACACAAACATCAAGTGGAAAGCAAAAATATAAAGAAGTGGCAAGGATAGCAGCCATTCCAAAATGGAATAGATGAGGGAGAAGCTGAAAATACTTGCCCAGAAATGAAAAAAAAAATCCAAGCCCCACCAGCAGTAGGCAGGAAGGATTGAAAATAGTGAGATAAAAATTAGAAATGTTGTACACTTACCACTGATTTCCAAGAATCCCTAAGTGACTGTTGTTGGAAGCTGAACGAAAACCAAGGTAGATGAAAAGTCAAAGGACCCTTTGAGGGGAGAGTAAAACAATGTCTTTGCCCTTTGAAAGTAAAAGGCAAAGATTTCTGGCTTTATCAGAACAGAGTTGAATGCTCTGAGCTGTGGAGAAAAAAAGTCAGTGTTTTTATCATGTTATGGTTCTAAATGTACACGTGTGATTAATATGATGCTTTATGTTCTGTAAATTGGGTATTTATACTTAGGAAGATTTTGAGGACTGAGGACCCTAAAATGTCTTTCCTCATTCCTTCACTGGAAACAGCAGCATATGAATCCTTCATATTCTGGGCTTTTGTGCCTCAAAACTCAGCTACTTCTAGCTGGGAAAATCTGTAGTCTCCCCAGGTGACCTGTCCCTGTGTCCACTGGCTGTGCATTTCTTTCTTACTCCTCAGTTTGAGAAGCAGATTCTTGCTCAGCCGTGCTAGTTTCTGGCCTGCCTTGCTCGATTTCCTGCACACTGGGGTTGAGAGGTCTTGTACTATCAGAAAAGTGGCCTTAGAGTGCTGTCCATTCTGTTTAGCCCCTGTGTCCTTGAGGACAGTTACCCAGGGGATCTCATTCACCAACTCCTTAAACAGCTGGATGTTTACTCTTGCAAACTTCAGGGTCTTTGCTCCTCACCAGCTAGAGCATGGTCACCATAGCCCAGAGTGCCTTCAGTCTTAATTCCTTTTGTGAGCTCATCCACATTGGTGAGCACCAGATCCAGTAATGCCTCACCTCTGGTTGCTTTGTCTAACACATGGATCAGGAAGCTGTCCTCTACACACCCTGGGAGTCTCCTGCATTGCTTGCAGCCAGCTGTTTTGCTTTTCCAGCAGATGTCCAGGTGGTTGAAATCACCCGTCAGGATGTGAACTTGCAAGTGTGATGGTTCCTGTATGTGAAGCAAAAAAGCCTTGTCAACAGGCTCCCCCTGATCAGGTGGCCTAGACTCCCATCACCAGGTGTTCTTTGTTGGTCCTATCCTTGATTTTTACCTACAGGCTCTCAACCTGTTCATGGCTGTTACTCAGAGGCAGCTCTTCACAATCTATCCCCTCCTTAACAAAGGATGCAAACCCCCTACCCCTCCTTCCCAGCCTGTCTCTTCTGAAAGGCTTGTGGCCCTCAGTTGCAGTGCTTCAGTCATACATGACAACTTGCCCCACCATGTTTCTGTGATAGCAATTAGGTTGTAGTTTTCTAACTGCACTGCGGTTTCCAACTCATCCTGCTTGTTATCCATGCTGTGTGCATTGGTGTAACGGGCTGTTGACCTCTTCGTCTTTTGGGAGAAGCCCTCTCCAATTCCTTTGGGATTATTTGCAGGTGTTTCCCTGCTATAGGGCTGTTCCTGGTTCCTTACTGACACCTGGTAGAGCATTCTCTTCCCCACTGAATCTAGTTTAAAGCCCTGGCTAATAAGCTTGCTCCCCAAAACACTTGTACCCCACTTGGGCAGGTGCGCCCCATCTGCTGTCAACATGCCCAGTCTCTCAGAGGCATGTCCCAGGTCATAGAACCCAAAGCTCTGAGCATGGCACCAATCTTATGGCCAGTCCTTCACCCTATCCACTTGTTTCATTCTGCCTGGGTCCCAGTTCCCTACTGGGAGGTTGAAAGAGAACACTACCTGTGCCCCAGATCCTTTCAATATCTTTCAGAGGGACATGAAGTCTGTTGTGATATTTTGGAATCTGTTGCAGCTTCAGTCAATCCTACATGAAAGAGTAGGAGCAGATGATAGTCCTCAGCTTTTGCCAGGCTTGGAGGCCTCTGTGACATCCCAAATGCAGGCCCCTGGGTTGGCAGCAAACCTCTGTCTTAAGGCAGCCTGTCTTCTGAGTGGCTAGCAAAGCTGTTTTTCATGTTGAAGATTTTTTTCCAGCTCATCAGTGTAACTGGAATTAACTGATTATCTTGCTGCATCAGTCCCTGAGTAGATGTGAAGTAGATGCTGTTTCACCCAGGGTGGGATGCACTGAGCAAGGCTGTAAAGGATTCTGTCTTCCTTTGCAAATTCCTGTGGTCCTTATTCCAACTAAAATTATGTTTTCATTTGCTTTCATTTATTATGAATCTAATAAATGTAATTGAGGAGCAAAGGGAATTTTTTCCTGTCTGGTGTAGTGTCACTAAATCAAACAGCCTGTACCCAGACAGGAGTTGCAGTGGAAAGCACTGTTACGGGCATGCAAGAAGGAGCTAGAATACAGGTTTTCACCTGCAAGTTGTGGCTGAAGAGACAGATTTACCTCTTTAGTTCCTCCTTCTGGCGATGAGAGCAATCAAGAGCAGGGCTGAGGAGCTCTGACCAAGGAATGAACACCGTTCTGACCAGGTGCCAGTGTTCCATTTCAAACCAGCAATCGTTTCCCTCCATCACCATTACCTTTGGCATACATCTCCACAGGTTTATAGGTAAGTAGCAGACAAGGAGATACTACATCAAAATCTCAGAATATTGGGTGTAGTCATTTTGTAAATACATTGTGTGAGCTGTTCAGAGAGACTTTCAAGCACGATTGCATTGTTGTTCATAGTTGCCTCTAGGAAGAAGCAAGTAGGGGAGATGCATAATACCTAATAGATAAGCAATCCCTTTGCAAATATGTGGAGACAATTGCAACACAATGCCATACATCCATGCCCCAGGCTACTTTGAAACAGCTATTTGTGAATAAAGAGGTCTAAAGTGCACTGAATAGTTAAAAAGCTCTTTCCAAGAAAGGATGAGATCAGTTGTCAGTAGGTGTCCAAACACAGAGAATGGCCAACTTCTTTAGCATTTGTCCTCAGAGACAGAGCAAGTGCATCTTCCTCACCAGCAAGGGGATTTGTGTCCCCTCCCCCTGCCCTCCACTGCTCTCTAAGGGGCCAGTCAACATCTCAGCTCTCTGCTATGCAGGGCAGCTTGGCTTTAACCAGCTTGGAAGCTCTGCTGCCTGGAAAGGAGGGAACATACTGTCCTGTGGAGATGGCATGTGTGATTTCTTGAGGGTAGTGATAACATTTCATAACTGCTTGGTGTCAAAGGGCAGCAGAAAACCTTGGTAGAAACCATCCTTTTGGTGTGCAAGGCTGCCACAGCAGGATTTACTAACCAGGACTTGAAACTCGCCTGGGTTTTGCTCTCAGTTCCACATTTTTCCTGCAGCAGTTGTTGCATCAAGACCCAGTATCACTTCAGAAGATGGAGTCCTGTCTGAATTCAGAGGGACCAGAGAGGCCTGTAGGTAGAGTGGTATTTGTCTTTGCTCTATATGCCCTGTGTGAGCAGTTAGCATGGTGTTAGGTGCTAGAAACTTTAGTTAACTTGAAAGCCAAAGCATGAACAAATGGAGTGGGCTGACTCTGACTCAGCAACTGGTTTTCATGGATAGGTAAAACAAATTTATTGTGTAAAGGGTATTCTTTTGCATAATCTACTATAGAAGTTCCATATGTTTTTCTTGTGCAGTATTTCTTTGCAGATGTTATTTATTCTTCATTTCTTTCTATTTTTATACAAGCAGCAAGTTTTTTTTCCCCAATTGCGAGAAGTATTTTAAGGATGTCATTCATATTCTTCAAGTGCTTCTTTACTCTTCATGGGGCTGTTGTCATTTATCCCAGGTCAAGCTTAGATGCACCCTGGGTAATGTTTCTGAGTAACTGTGCTGGTGGAGCTGTCACTGTACCTTACAGCTCTCTAACCCTCTGGAATTAAAAGTATAGAAGGAATATCTTCACACTTGGACCTTTATATTCTTAAAAATGGCAGACTTAAAGATGTTAGGATTAAAGATATGTTTTTTTGGCTAATCCCACTAATAATGGGTTAATTCACCCATAAGGAGCATATGTGTTCTACCATTATTTTTTGTTGCTCCTTTTCTGGATTAGTAACATACATCTCAAGAATCATGACGGTGCACCTCGCTGCAGTAAGCACAGACAAGGATACTTTTTCCCAGGAACTAATCCAGCACAGATGCTGTCAGTGACTACATGTGGTTTCTCATATCCAGTCAAAGCCCCCCTCCCCTGCCCCCCCAACCCCATAAGACAATCATTAATTGTCACTCACTGATAAAGTGTGTCTTCTGATGCTGGAGACATTATGAAATTTTTGTGTCAGATGAAAATAAGATATCTCTCAGTTTCTGCTTCAAAGCAGTTCCTTATTCTCTATGACTTGGTCTTATGCTCCATCTACCTTCAGATGGCTTTACTTTGAATAGCAGACCTCTGGTTGATGCCAGGTTTGGCAGAGTGTGGCAGTCATTGTTTCTGTCAAATGAACACCAGACTCTAGGATCTGAGTGGTGACTGAATGACATTCACAAGATGTAAAACAGAACTTGGTAATGACACTAGTTGAGTTAGGCTGGTGTCCAGCTGCTCAGGTATAGTGTCTCTGAAAGCAGAAACAGGAGATGTTATTTAGGGAGACCATACTAACCTGGTCACTTTCTGCAATTCATTCTTGACTTCCCTCCCACACCTGGAGCAGTTGTGTTAGGGATGTTAGACTGTAGCCTGGCTTAGCCCTTTCAGCACCTGTTTATGGACTCTTGGTCCATCAAGTCACCTTGTTTTTTAATCATCCTACACCTACAGTCTCCCTCTTCAGCCTTCTGCATCAGCAGGCTCCAGAAGTTAACTAGGTGCCTTGCAAAGAAGTACTTTTACCTCTTTTAAATCAATCACTTACTGATTTCATCAAGTGACCTCTAGTTCTAGAATTGGAAAAGTTGTTGAAGACTTCTGCTTTGTGATTCTAGAAACCTTACAAATATTGCCTCGCTCAGCTAGCTCCTCATAAAATTGGAGCTCTAATCCAGTTTAGTCACTTGTTCCTTCTTAGAGCAACTGTTCTATCCCTTTGATTATTTTAGTTGTCCTTGTCTGTACCTGCAGTAACTCTACTACTGCCTTGATGTGCTGGGACCAGCACTTTGAAGAGTAGGTAGGAGTGATACCACAGACAGTTTCTCTAACAAAAGCCTTTAGTCACTTGTCCCACGGACCCACTGTAACTCTGATCCTGAGCCACTGTCTGTTTGTAAGCCATACTGCTTCCCTCTGGCTGAGGCACTTGGATGGACGTTATGCTGGGGTGCAGAAGGGAAATTGTGTGTGCTGTATCTTTCTGCATCTTTCTGCTTTCCAATCCAAAGTGCCAGAGTTTACCAGGACCCAGTGTTAACTCATATC